>PVKE010022880.1:0-11391 GCA_004027555.1 Craseonycteris thonglongyai
AAAAGACTTAAGCTATTGATAGTCTCACCAAGCTAGCTGAGAGGAAGATCAGGCCATGCAAAAATAAAATTTTAGATTATATCTCAAGAGCAATGTGAAGATGTTCTAAACAGGTATTAAGATTTTGAAAATGGATTGATTTACTTTTAGGTTCAGTAATTTATGCACATGGTACAAAATTTGAAAACAGGTATTAAGGTTTTGAAAATGGATTGATTTATTTTAGGTTCAGTCATTTATGTACATGGTACAAAATTTGAAATGTAAATAGAGCATATAATGAAGAAGTTTGTCATCCTCCAATAACTGTTCCCCAGGACAGTCATTTCTCTTCTCCGGGTGAGCTGTTCTTATGAAAATATTCAAAGGTACACACATACCATAACAGGTTTTAAACACCAGGATACTGTTCTATTCTTTGCTTTTATTCATTTAATATATTTTAGATAGTGTTTCACATCTGAACATTGAATTGCCCCATTCTTTAATGATTTCATAAAAGACCACTATACACACAAGCTGTATTATGTTTCATTATTTCTTATTAATGAACTTGTAGGTTATTTTTAACATAGACAGTTTTTGACAATTTCCATTTGTATCAGTTAGCCTTCATTGTGTAAAAAGCCATCTTTCAAAATCAATGAATAATATGTTAGAATTGATTTTGTAGACTAAAAGTTAGAATAGATATATTTGTTTGATTTGAAAAAAAAGAAAAAAAGAAAATGAATTGTGTTTGTGTGTCATCTCATGAAGTGTTTATAAAATAATAGGATTTAGAAAAAAGTAAATACCATTGTACAGAGGAGTGGATTTTTTTCCAATTTAAAATTTTTACCAGGAAAATGAGAATATATTAAAATAAAAACACACAAAAAATCAATGAATAAAACATCAGTTATTTATTAAGTCATGATTCTGTAGGTTGACAGTTGGGATAGGCTCAGATGGGCAATTCTGCTGGTTTTGCCTGAGTCTTTCCAAATAGCTGTAGTCAGCTGGTTGCTCTTTGGTCCTAGATGGTCTCACTCATGTGTTTGGAAGTTGATGGATCAATGGAAGTGATGAAGCCATGAATCTCTACCAGTGTGCAGTCTGGCCTGTTTTTCACGGGGTTCAAAGGAAGCAAAAAAAGCAGAAGGCCTAATGTTTAATCTTCTGCGTGCCTTATGTTTTTTCAGCATCCCTTTGGGTACATTCCATCTTATATTGTATTGGGTGATTTCCAAGATAATGAAGGAAGATAATTTAAATTGTCATTTTAGATGCAGTTATGACAATGGAACAAGAACATAAGATGGGACATAGGAATGCATTTTGAGAGGCTGTTGTAGTATTCGAGGTGATGGATAACAATGGATTTATTTAGGTAATAATTGTAGAAATATTGAGAAGTGTATAAATTCCAATATATGTAGTTGGTTTAGTAGGGCTTCATTGGTTGATTAGACATTGTGAGTTAAGAAATGTGGATACGCATATTTTACACATTTCTGGTATGAGCATGTATATGAATGCTGATTCTGTTTGCTAAGGAAATGGTTCCACAACAATGAATTTGTCTTCACCATCATTCTTATAAAGTGTAAAATGGACACACATTTTTACTCATTCAGGTCAATCAACATGATTATAACCTTAACAAGACATGTATAAAAATTTGTGTATTTTCTTCCTAGAATACAAACAAGTTGATATAATCTTCTCCTATGTGTCATACTGTGTGATCCAAATATCCTTTCTTACTTCATGTAATAGTATAAATTGATGAAATGGGAATGATTCAACCATGCTAGAGGATGCAGCAGAAAAAAAAAAAAGGAACTTTGGGAGAGAGCAGAGCTTAAAATTACTGATTTCTCAGAGGAGATATGTTCTTTATGCAGAGTATACATGTACTAATGTTCTCACAGTGCTTGGGATAGATAGACTTGGTACACTATTTCTCAATCTTTACTTGAGCCTGAAGTTAGAAACTTGAATTTTGGGAGTGTGTGTGTGTGTATTTTGAATTTTCTCTCTCTCATCTCTGTTTGATAAGTCTCTGGAAGAGGCTACACTATACTTCATAACTTCCCTCTTCCTTAACATTAGTACATATGTATATTTTGTTAGTGGGGAAAACTTTATTTTCCAGTAAGAATGTTATCGGTCTCTGAATATCCTACCATTCTCCTATAAGATAAAGAATATAGCTCACAGGTTATACAGAAAATATTTAATAAGGATCAGGTTTGGGAGTGATAATCATGAGTTCAGTTTTGGCATTGAGGTTTCAGTACCTTTAAGATATCCAAGTAGAGACTTCATTTAAGCAGTGGGATAGGTTATCTGAGGCTTAAAGGGGTGTCTAAGTTAGAGACATAATTCTGGATGTTATCATATAGAAGATGATTGACGCTATAGAAATGGACGAGAATGGTTAGAAATAGTGTAAATTGAGAACCTGGGATCCCCATTCTGCACTTATATTTAAAGGTTGGTTTAAGAAGAATGATTATTAAAGGAAACTGAGGTAAGGCTTGCTTATAGGAAAGTAGAAGGAACCCAAGGAGAATCTTATGTTACGGAACACAAGGAAAAAAAGTATTTTAAAAGGAGATGAAGAGCCCGGTTATACCATATATTGTTATCTTCTATAAAATAATCAAAAATTTATTTTGAGTCACAGAGCACTAGTTTTATTAAATATATTTTCATTGGTGTTATAACAGAAGCCATACTGCAATTGGTTGAATAGTCAATAGACAGTATAGATCATGAAGGTAGAGAACTCTTTATGAGAATTAAGGAGACAAAAATAATTAAATAGAATATCGAGTTCAAAAACTGTTTATGTTTTTTTATTTAAGAAAATGATTAAAGCATGTTTAAGTACTAAAGAATACTATATAGTAGAGGGTAATATTCATCATAGAGGTCAGGGAATATATAACTTCTTTCTAGCTATGGAGTTATGAGAAGATACCAGGTAAGGTGCTCTTTAGATAAGGTGCCATGTAGGCCCTCTTTAGGAGGAGGGATATATTCTCCATTTTTAAAGTGAAGACATGAATCTAGGTGCCTACTTGAGTGTGGTGGTTATTTGGTAATAAAAATTATACAAGTTCCCTTATGATGGTTCTAATTATTAGCAAAACCAGAGATAGTATTACCCATTGGAATTCCAGAGGCTAGAGAAGCATCAGGAGTTAAGGAGCAAGCAAATGTCTTGAGGTGATCATTGAGGAGAGCTGGAAAGCCAGTCAGGCACTCTTGAGTTTTTTGACAAATTGGGAAACCATAAATCTCTTCCACTGTATGATATTTCTCCAGCAATTTAGAGTTGTCTGAAAAGGATTAAAGGTGTGACCCTGATATCTCATTCTGGCAGAAAGAGTTTCTGTGTTGTCTCTCTCCAAGGCACTTAAAACTTGATCACAGGGAAGCTAGTTCCATTACTGTAAAAGAAACGCCCTCTGTTGCTTAATTGAGGAAATTTTTTTTGTAGGTTACACCATGTAAGGCAATTCTATTCTCTTAAATAAAATCTACCCTGGGGTAGTGTTTAGAAAGGCCAACAGGTATATTTTGAAGTAAGAAATTTAAATCTGCCTTTCATTGATTTTGCAGTCATTTGCCTCAATTCTCCACTTTAAATTCAATTTAAAGTGCCTTTGAAAATACTAACATGTTCTTAGCTGTATAGCAGTCACTAGAGATAAAGCAATATAGAACCTAGACCTTCTTTCAAAAAGTTCATGGTGTTCTAAGCATAGTTTTAAGAGGTTATTTTCTTAATATTCAAATCAAAATGTTTAAAATGTTACTGGTAACTCTTCAGGTATTAAATTTACATGCAAAAATCTGGGTTTAGACAACAAACAGGTCAGTTATAGGGCAATAAATTTTACACTGTTTCTATAACAAATCAGACTTAGAAATTTCTGATTTTGCTGCCAGTCTTGTAACATTTCTCCTTAAAAAGAACAAACTTTGTAGAACTTAAGGGGTAAATATACAGATAATTTTATTAAAAAAAAAAATTAGACTAATTTTCAATATTCCAAAATTCTTTTTTTTACCTGTCAGAATTTGAACTACTTTATGTTTTCTTAACTCTCAAACAGTGCTGAGGAATGTCACAAGAGTTAAAAACATTGAAGATGTTCTCATGGGACTGTTGCCTGTAAGCCACACCTGAGTATACCGGTAAGTGAAAAAAAGTGGAGGCAGTGAAGTTAGCAGATGATGTTTTTCAATAGGCAAGAAAGTTAACTTTTTTATTAAGTCTTAAGTACTGGTAAGCATGAAAAATTTTACTGTGCATATCCAAGCCTAAAATACAAAGAATGAGAAAGATTTGTTTTCATCTTCTTTAGGTCATTTATTCAGAATTACTAACAAGATGGGATACAGAAAATTTTCTTGTGCAAGAACTGTTTTTATAAAAGTCATGTGTGGGTAGCTTTGCTTTAAGACTAAAATATTTTGACCAATCAAAACTTCGATAGAGCCATTGACTAAATTTAAGTCCGTATATTGAGCTAGAAAATGGTGCTAATCACATATTTTAGCTGTCAACATCCTTGGCAGAGTGAAAAAAAGAAGCCATAAAAGAAAAAGGAAAAAAAAAAATTGACAGGAAAAAGAAGATGGTTATAAATGCAACAAATTTTCTCTGTGGATTCTAATGTTTTCACTAAACAAGTCAAGAAAGGATAATTTAAAATCTCTGCAAGATGAATTAGAAAGTCAAAATAGACATGAAAATGGTTATGCAAGACAGTTAAAACAGTGGGTAGAAATTTCTAATAATTTTTATCTAAGGCCTTTTAATCTCATTGAATATGAATGTGATTCTAACTTGGAAACATTAGGAAATCTAAGATCAGATATTTTTTTTTCTATTGATATTCAGCTGGAAGGTTAAGTCATACATTATTTAAATAAAGAATAGTAAATCCATTTAAAGGGGCTAGATCAAACTCAGATATGTATTATTCTCCCAGAACTTCGCAGATTCCAAAGGCAAGTGGAAGACCTCAGAGGTTGTGCAGTTCACTTTCCTGTACTTAGAGTGTTCTAGAAAGACAGCTTTGTTTTCTTCTAAATTTTGCAGACAGTTGTTTTACTGCTGGTCCAATGTACCATGAAATCCTGGTTCAGTGATTTCTTCTCTATTATCTTAAATATCCCATTTATTCAACAATTAGCAAGTATCTAGTATATGTCAGATACTCTACTAATCACTGGAGGAATCAAGGTAAATAAGAGGGACTCTCCCCTCAGGAAAATACAAATGCTAAGTGAAATGAAGAGGGTGCCCTGGAAGTTTGGGGAAGGGTGCGAAATCCAGTATGAGGAAGCCAAAGAAGGTGCATGTGAACTTAGTCTTAAAGATGTGGTATAAATTAAGTAGGAGAAAGAGTTAAAGTAGAATATTTCAGGACAAAAGATCACACTCAGAGATGAGAGTGTGTCAGTGTGATGGGTTTTAGGAGTTTCGTGTGCACTGGCAACTCCAAGTAGGGAGATGGTAGGAGGTGAGTCTAGAGCAACCCTTTCCCAAATATATTTTTAGGAGTATTAGTCCTAATAGAAGCACTGGAAAAATGTTTCCAGAATCAAGTTGATTTTAGGAAACAAAGTAAATTTTACCCTTCTTTTGGAGATTCATGAAGATATCATTACATTATTTTTAGAAAAATATTATAATATTAAGCTTTATTTAATACCATAGTTATTATACCAAAGAATTTCTTGTTTTAATACTTTCCTATGCAGAAATGGTATACACTTTGGGAAATGTGGACCTAACGTGAGAGAAAAGATCATGATAGTTTGGCTTATAAGCCATGGCAAGAACTTTAGGATTTATCCCGAACATGTTGAGGGACAGTCAAGTGATTTTTTTGTTTTTTTTTTACATTAACCCAGCACATTTACCAATATCTTTCATTGCAATTGCTTGCGTATTAGACTTTGTATGTAGAATCATATCTTATCAAAAATACTTTCTTAAATTTTCTTTTACTGTGATTCTGCTGGTAATAACTTTCTAAAACTTTTCTTTTTTGAAATTAAAATAAATTTCTATTTTTGACATGAATAGTTGTGCATAATTAATGAAAATTTGATGAGTTTGGAGATGAGTATACATCTTTGACATTATCACTACAATCTATGTCATAAACCTATCTAACATTCCAAAAATTTCCCCTACCCTTTTATTATTATTTTTTGTGTGTAATAAGAACACTTAAAATTTTGCTAAGAGGATAGGATAAATCTTATGTTAAGTGTATAATACAATATTGTTAACTATAGGCACTATGCTTGCTATGCATTAAATCTTTAGCATTTATTCATCAAACGAAAAACACTTTGAAGGTGACTGAAATTTAAACATGTAATAATACACTATTTAAAAACCAAATTTCTTTTTTTGGGGGTCCCCCCCTTCTATGTACTCCCATGTTCATTGGGCTCTCTACTCTGTTCTGTTTGTCCATATGTCTGTTTCTATGCCAGTATCCTACTGTTTCAATTACTGCACCCTTTGTAATAATAAGTGCAATAATGCCTCCAGCTATGTTCTTCTTGTTTCAGATTGCTTTGGATATTTGGGGGCTTTGTGGTTCCATATGAATTTTAGATTTGTTTTTTCTATTTCTGTGAAAAAAAAAGTGCCATTGGGATTTTGATAAAGATTGCATTGAATCTGAGATTGTTTATAGAGTAATATGGACATTTTTAACAATGTTAATTCTTCTCTGTGAACTTGGGATGTCTTTTCACGTATTTGGTGTCTGCTTAGATTTCTTTCATTACTGTTTTGTAGTTTTCAGTGCACAAATATCTCACCTTCTTGATAAACTTTGTAACTAAATATTTTGTTCTTTTTGCTGCTATTTACAAGTGAAATTATTTTCTTAATTTCTTTTTTGGATAATACATTATTGTGTATGAAAATACAACTGATTTTTATACATAGATTTTGATTCCTGCAACTTTGTTGATTTTTTTTTTTATTAGTTCTAATGGACTTTTGGTATAGTCTTTAAGGTTTTCTACATATAAGAGCATATCCTCCGCAAACAGACAATTTTACTTTTTCCCCCCTAATTTCAATGCCTTTTTTTTTTTTGCCTAAAGTGCTCTGTAGGAATTCCAGCACTATGTTGAATAACAGTGGCAAGACTGAGTATCCTTGCTTTGTTCCGGATCTTAAATAAAATCTTTCAATTTTTTTACCATTGAGTATAATATTAACTGTGACCTTTTATATATGGCCTTTAGTGTGTTCTGATAAATTTTAATTTGTTGAGAGTTTCTTAAAATTCATGTGACTTTTATTCCTTCTGTTAATGTGATATATCACATTAATTGATTTGTGTATCTTGAATGATCCTTGCATCCCTGGGAGTTGGTCATAGTGTATGTACACAAAAATATTACCAAATCAGAGGAAGACAGCCAGAGAGGGAGAAAATAACTATAAATTAGACAAAAATGTTAACAAAATGGCTATATATCTTCTATCAGTATTTAAATGAATTAAACTCCCCCAAACAAAAGGCAGAGTAGATGAATAGATTTAAAAAGCAGGAAGGGAAGAAGTGGGGAGGGAGAGTGGGGAGGGGAGGTGAGAGTGGGCAGCAGCCTTATGGACACACTCAATAGTTTGGTGGTTACCTGGGGAGTGGGGAGGAGACGGGAGGGAGAGTTGTGGGGCGGGAGCGGGAGTGGACACCGGATATATGGTGATGGAAAGAGCTGATTCTGGGTGGTGAGCATATAATGCGATGCATAGGTGATGTGATGTGGACTTGTACATCCGGAAACTATCTAATTGTTACCAACCAATGTCACCCCAATAAATTTAACAATAAAATTAAAAAAAAAACTTCAAAATAAAAAAACCATAACAAAAATAAAAAGCAAAGCTCAAGTGTGTGCTGTCTACAAAAAATTTATACTTAAGGAGACACATAGGCTGAAAGGGAAAAGATGAAAAAGTTTCATGCAAATGATAATAGAAAGAGCAGGGATGGCTATACTGAGACAAAGAAAACTAAGTCAAAAACTGTCACAGGAAGTAAAGGACATTATATAATAGAAAGCTAATTAAACAGGAACCTATAACAATTATAAATATATATGCATCCAACATCAGATCACCTAAATATAGAAAGCCAATATTGACAGATTAGAGGGAGAAAGTCAGCAATGCACTAATATAGGAGACTTCAATCTCCTACTGAAAAGAGGAAGAGAATCCATTATTATACAGAATATTAAGTTCTTATATAGAAGAGCAGTAAGGAAACAGAGGACATGAACAACACGGGCAAACAGGCCTAAGACATACAATCTACCCTATAGCAACTGAATACAGATTCTTCTCAAATGCACATGAAATTTAAGATAAATCACATGCTAGGTCACAAAACATTTCTTAACTTTAAAACTGAAATTATACCACGTATTTTTTTAATATTCTATTTTATTAAATTTTTATTGAGAAAAATTTAAATATACACAAGACAGACATCTCATTACCGTAATCTTCATTTGTGTATAAAGGCAGAGAAGTGTTTTGATTTTTCATATCTCTGACATCTTGCCAGGACCTCAGCAATCCTAAAGAATATGTTTCAAAAGAATGAATGAATGGTACAAGGATAACCTGAGGCAGATGCCTGGCAGATCCTCTCAGACCACCCTGCGGTCCCAGAGACCATTTGCTGTTAGAAGGCTTTTGTCCTGGTTCACCCTTCCCATTTATATTCTCTCTTCAACCTCCAGGAGCAGGTTTGTTGCTAAATTACCAGAATGGGAGAAACGTTGACTTCTGACTGAACAAAGTCTTTCCTTGGGGCCCACCGATTCCAGCCCCACCCAGATTAGAGGCCATCTCACTGATTTTATCATTTCTGGCCAATATGAAATCAAGTCAGAAATCAATGACAGAAAGAAAACTGGAAAATTCACAAATACAAAAAATGTAAACAACATGCTCTTGAATGACCATTGGATCAAAGAGGAAATGAAAAGGGAAATTAGAAAAATACCTTGGGTTGAATGATTTTAAAGCAGGAAACAGACATGATCTGATTTTTTTTTATGATTCTCTCTGGGAGTTTTGGATGCTGCTAGCTTTGCCAGCTTTAGAGGCTACGCTAGAAAGTGTTGAAATGGAGGCCGAGAGACTAGTTAGAAGCTACTATGGGGTTTACAAACAGCAATGCAAGCATGAACTAAAATCAATATGGAGAGAAGAGAAATAACAGGAATATTAATGAAGTTGACAGAATCTGATGGGAGCTCTCAATAAAAATAGTGGGTTCCAGAGGCAATAGGAAGATGTGATTGGCAAGACCAGCATGGGAGAAAGCAATGGAAGAAGAAAGCTTGGAAGAGTATTGGGACAGAGGTCCAGGCAAAAAACAATTAGAGGAGCTAACATTTGGAGCAGTGGCTCAGGAACATGCAGCTGAAGGTAATGTCTTGAGCTGTAGTTTCTATCACTAATAGATGGGTACTAGATAGACACTACGGAGGTATAATCCGAGACTGAATGATGCTTCAAGTACGTGGTCCAGTCAAGTACTGTCCATAGCAAATGTTCTGTGCTTTGTTCATCCACTAGTGGTGTGGTTACCCACATACTAGCTTGCCTTTCTATACTTTCTTCCTCCACTGGATGTCTAATGTAGGCCACATCCTACACACGTTTTCCTCAAGGACAGTTTAGAGTTTCAAGGAACCCTGTGTGGCTCTGTCAGTTGTTTGCTCACTGGACTCACCTAGCACTCTGTTTGTAATGATATTTCTGATCCTTTCACCGAGCCCTTCAGAATCCTATAATGCTCACTCTTACTTCAATTTAGCATGTCTGGTGATAATTTTGCTCTCCCTTATGATCACTCTCTGAAACTGTAGTTTCACAATGTGGTCATATCCTTGCTAACATCTAGATATAATTTGTTAGGCTGAACGTTCTGGTAAGATGACCAGCTGTCTTGATTTGCCTGTGGCTTAAACGTTTCTGGGCTGTGGGACTTTGTTTGCTAAAACCAAGGAAGTCGTGGACACATTAAGACAGTTGGTCACTGTATAAGTCACTGTCTTAGGTATCACTACCTCCCAGCGTAGTACTTGCCACATGGTAGGCTTTAAATATTGCAAATAAATCCTACCTATAATTAATTGAACATTTGTGATTTATCAGATACTTATATGTACCATATCATTTTATCCTGATGGTATTATAGATAACACTGTTTATTTTGCATATGAGAAACTTGAAATTGTGGAAATTCTCATCTGCTCAAAGCTATGTAGCCAGTAGATGACATTCATAATCTGAACCCAGATCTAACTTCAAACTTGTATTGTTTCCAGAATGCCACAATGCCTGTATAACCTTCCAGCATCCAACCACTTAAGCTTTTGCGTTAGTGTTGAGCTTTGGGAACTGTCAGAGACAGGCACCCGGGGAATGAGAAATGTTAATAGAGTGAAGCACTTTGTAAACTCCCAGTAATAGCTACTACCTGTTTCTCTCCAGGGCCCTTTCCCCCAGGGAGCTTTGTTATCTACAAGAAACATGAATTCATGAGAAAAAAAAAAGTGCCTAGTTATCAGCATAAGCTAGAAGCCAGACATGTGTAGTTACTTTTATCTTTGTGCACATATCATAAAACACACTGCTTTAATAACCCTAAGTCTTCATATACTTTTAAAGTAACAGTTTATGACTAAGATTAAGATACCATAAAGATGAAAGAATAGATTTCTGTGTTTACTTATTGGTATCTTCCCACTATTATTGGTACCTCATATTCTTATTGATCATCTCATGACAATAGTTGATATGACACCTTCAACTTTAGAAGAAAACAACACTCCAACCACTCTGAATCCTCTTTGTAGTTTAGATGATAATGCAATTTTGAATTTTAATATCAGATTAGCTACTCAGATGGCAGCTATTATTTTAACATAATAAGCAAATATAGCTCATAATTGTAAATTGTATTGTGATTAATGAATGTGTCACCCTTGCATAGTAGTAACATTTGCTCTTTGTTTAATAAAATTTAAAAGGAGATGGAAGAAGAAATTATGGTATGACACCTACTAGAGATGAATCTGATAACAGAGCTTTAGGTCAGTGCTTCACTTTCCTCTTTGCTGTGAATGGTTTGTGTAGTCAGGGACCACAGTGGACTGAAGTGTACACAGGTTATGCATTGCTCATTAAATAATCTAGTGTGAAGTTTCTTTTTAAAAAGTAAATGTCGGGAAAGCCAGGATGGCTCAGCGGGTTAAGCGCTCACTTTGAAGCCCTGAGGACCGAGGATTGAATCCCGGCTCCAGCCCAGGCGGACCCACATGCTG
>PVKE010022880.1:11491-25277 GCA_004027555.1 Craseonycteris thonglongyai
AAAAAAAAAAAAAAAAAAAAAAAAAAAAAAAAAAAAAAAAAAAAAAAAAAAAAAAAAAAAAAAAAAAAAAATAATAATAATAAAAAGTAAATGAAAATAAACAAGCCATGAACATATAGCCAATGCTTTGCCTGATATTTTTTTAAAAATACTCTTTCAAGTTGTTACTGTTTTGCTTTCCTGGTCTATAAAGTATAGGCAACCCTACAATTTGTAGATTTAATTTAGTAGATTAAAGTTAAAAAAATGTGTGTAATACCATTGTCATTAGACTTCACTAATTAAAAAATAGCCTAATGAAGAAAGTAATAATTGGTTACCAGAATGCCTTAAGAATTATTTTCATGAATAAATTAAAGGACAATACCATATAATGTCAAGTCAAAACAAAAAATGCCTTTGCTACTAGAAATTGGGTTTTTAAAGATTTTCTTTTATTGTTTGAGAAAAGGTGAGAGAACAGGAGAAGAGGGAAGAGACCAGAGCAGTCTCCTTAGTTGTGCATTAGTTGTGAGTTTTATTCTACACAAGTGGATGTGGGGACATGCAGGGCAGAAACTGAACTGGGGGCCTCCAGCATGGGAGGCGAGAACCTTCAATGCTGAGTCACGGTGGTTACCAGTTGCGTGGCAGTTCAGCCTATGGTTTGAATGGGCTGAGCTGGGGCCAGGGCTGGGATTCCATCCCTGGACCTCGTGGCTGCAAGGCAAGCCCTCAACCTGCCGAGTTACCCCAGCATCCCCAAATTGGGCTGTTTTTTTAGTTTTCGTTTTTGAAGAAACTGAGAATAATCTTATTTTTGTAACTTAAGTATAATGAAGAATTTGGGAAGCCAATGTGAACACTATGAGTAAAGACCTAGGGAGTGATAATCTCAAGATAAATATGATGGTCCTGACTTAAAATAATTCAAACCACTCATTATCTCTCTCTCCTTTTCTCTCGTCTCTGAAACAAAACAACAACAATAAAAACACCTTTTATTTATTTAGTTCCCAATTATCTGTGATGAGATTTTATCTCTTCTTTGTTGCCCCATAAAGCCCAGCATAATAACTCACAGCTTTTTGGTACTTGTAAATATGTATTGATTGCTTGATCTATAATTTTGAAATAACTGTTAAGAACATGGAAAGACTGGTATTGAGACAAGCAAAACAAATTGATGTGACATATCTCAAAAGTTAAGGGATCAATTATATTTCACATTTGATAGATGAAATAATATCCCACTAATCACCAAAACTTAATGATCCATCCTTTCCATCAATTTATTGTCGCTGCCTGGTGCAAGGAGAGAACCTAATTCCCGAATTGGATGTGGCTGGTAAGTGCAAGCTTCTTACTAATACCCGATTTGATTCAACATGTTGTCATACTCCACAAGCATTATTTTTATTGAAGTTCTCCCAATATTATTTAGAAAACATTAGTGCTTTAGAATGATTTCTATATACTTTTTGTTGGGCACTACCATATATTCAAAATGTAAACATACATGACTTAAGTTACAGCTGGATCCAGTTCAGGAGTCAAGTCACCATGTGGAGGGAGGAATTAGCAGAGTAAATAAAGAGAAGTGAAGGACAGTCTTTGTGCCAAGAAAATGGACCGAGTCACCGTGACCACTGGGAGATGGAAGGAAAAGCATAGAGGTTTCCCTGGTTTACTACATGCAGGGTACGATATAGAAGTTCTAAACTCAAGTGCATTACAAACATAACCATTTTTTTTTTCTAATTAATGTGGACACTGATTAATAGTCTATGGCTGTGAGAGACTATGGCTGTGAGAGAGAAGTTAACACTCCTACCAAATAATGCTGAGGACAGTTGAGAATAAACTACTAGGGAGGTATTTAACCATAAGCTGAAATGTGTAATGTGGGTTAAAAGAGAAGTGTCTGAGGATTCTTTTTAGTAGTTACCAAAAAATATATCCTAAGTCCTTACCTGAAAAAAAAATTTTCTTAGGAGCTGTTTTATTGGCTAATATCACTTGTATTTACTTACTTTAAGAAAGTTATGTTTCAATACCAAGAGATATTTCAATCTCTTCTTAAACATAAATGACTAAACTCTGCTTTCTTAAAAAGCACACATGTGATGCAGGGAGCTAAAATTGCAGGTCCAGTGTTTTCAAGTGGTGAATAAGCCTAATTTTATAGACTGGCTCTCCTAAACTCAAAATGCAGTGTAGGAGCACATTGTGTGCCTGAACAGAATCACTAACAATGAAGGAAGCAACCCACTGATTTGGGAACAGAGGGAATAATATGGATTCTATTTACTAAGCCTCAGAATGTTTTGAGGGAAACCCTGTATCCCTGAGCAATATTGAACCTCTCAATTTCTGGCTGTGTTTTTTATTTTTTTTAAAGATTTATTTTTATTGTTTTTGACAAAGAGAAAGAGATACAGAGACAGAAAGAAGGGGGAGGGCCCAGAACAGTCTCCATAGTTGCACACCATTGGTTTTTCCACACAGTTTCATTCCACAGGTGGGTGTGGGGCTGCACAGGGCAGGAACTGGGCCGGGGTCTTGCTCCGGTGAGAACTGAACTGGGGACACTCCCCAGTTCAGCATATAGGTCCACACAGGCTGAAGCCAGGATTTGATCCTCGGTCCCTGGGGCTGCAAAGTGAGCGGTTAACTCACTGAGCCATCCTAGCTTCCTCTCCTGGCTGTGTTTTTAAACAACATAAACTTTATTATTGAAAAAAATATTCTGCAAAGGGGCTAAATAAAAATTCTTCACTTTCCCCAGTAGAACTCTTTATATATTACCCTTTATCCATGCTCTATTAAGAATGTGGAATCTGAATGTCCATCAATTTGGTAAAGTAAAAAAGGAAATCCCAAAAAGTACAAAGGAAAGAGCCGATTACCTGGAAAGGACTAGAAATCAATTTTAATGTCACTTTTTTCAATAGAACCCTGGTTGTGAGAAGATAATGTACTATTACTGAAGCCCTGAAGGAAAATAAAGTAAACCAACTATTTATGACCTCAAAGAAACCCTAGTTAAGTGTAGTAGGTACATCTCAGCCCGGCCTTCTTCCTAGGACCTCACAGTTTCCAATCAAGGTTTTTGCCAAAATTGCATTTTCATCAGAGCCTTGACTAAGGAAGGTTCTGCTCTAAGGTTCCTTCGGGTTGTTGATAGATTGCATCTCCTGGAAGCTTTAGGACTGTGGTCCTCATTTTGTTGCTCCCTGTTGACTGGCGGCTGTCCTCAGCTACCAGAGGCCTCCCACAGTTCTTTGCTATACAAAGTTTCTAGTGGGTCTTTCACAACAGGGCAGCGAACTTCAGGACCAGCAGGAGAAATTTTTTAGCCAGTCTTCTACCCTGTTTCCCCGAAAATAAGACAGTGTCTTATATTAATTTTTGCTCCCAAAGATGCGCTAGGTCTTATTTTCGGGGAGATGCCTTATACGTATTTCAGCGAGAGGCAAAATGTAAGTAGGTCTTATTTTTGGGGGATGTCTTACTTTTGGGGAAACACGGGAGGTCAGAATTTATATAATCTAACATGATTATGGGAGTGAAAGTAACTTATCAAAAGGATTGCATCCTATCACCTCTACTGTAATCTCTCTTTTAGAAGCACTTGTGGGCTTCACCCACACTCAAAGGGAAGTAATTATACAAGGGCATGCCTCATCAAGGTCACTATAGGGTGTGTCCACTAAATCTTTCCATACTAGGAGCATTTAATAAGAATATTTAATAAACACCAGTATACTAAGTTTGTTTAATTTCAGAATAGTCAGTGGAGGGCTTACTAGTAGAACAATCAGTTTATAAAGAACAGCAGCTAAACACCTTTCTTTCTGAACTCCCGGATGCAGAATCTCTTCTCTGGGCAGTGGCCCTGACCCTGGTGTGTTTTTCCTGTAGGCCCTGAAGGGAATCATAACATCAAATTAAAGTATACATTATTTATTTCCTATTTCTACTTTACATCCCATGGCTTCAGCTTCTAAAAAGTAGATCGGGCACGTCCTTACAAATTTGTAGTTCTAAACTTTAAAATGTAGAGGAGGAACTTTGGGAGAAGGTGTGAGGAGCAGGACTGAGTTAGCCAAGGGGAAGATTTGAGGAGATAGAAGCATAAATGAGATAAAAAAAATAGGCATAGCAATGGAACTAAGAGCCAGCTATAATCTTGTTTATAGCTCAGTAGCAAGTCAAGTAAAATAAGCTCAGTTTACTCATACTCAGACACATGTTTTTTAAGTCTGCAGCTAATCAGTTAATAAAATGTTAAAAAAAAAAAAAAGCTTAAGTGTGAGAACATCCAAGGCTAATGCATTTCTCAAGATGAATACCAGGAGTTTCACTCTAGTCAGCAGTGATTCCAGCTAAAAACTATTCAGGCAGCAGTGACTTATCAATGCGACACCAAAAGGCTATTTGTCTGTACAGATTTTTGTTTTAATTGTTCTATTTGTCTTTCCACGTGGTTTTAGTACTCAGTGGACTGCAAGTATATGTCAGCACAGCGACTGCAGTTGGCTTTGATTTCCAGAAGCTGATTAATGTTGGTCTTCCTAAGTAAGCAGACGTTACCAATAAAATTGACTCTAATGGGTGCTTGGGGTGTTTTTAGCACACAGATGCAGACAATAAGCCAAGAGAGAAGCAGCTGATGTACATCTTGAGATGAAGATAAGAGGTGGTGCTTGGAGCTACAATTTAATAGAAATTGCAGAGTATTTATAGACTTATTGTATCCATGGTGTATTAGTTGTATTGGCAAGAGTATAGTATTAAGAGGGCCATGTGTCTAATGCTCAAAAGTACACTGAATAGAGCCTGAAAATCCCTAACTCTAGCCAGCCTTCTGCTATGTCCATGTTAGTCACTGATGTGGGAGAGATTTACAAATCAAAATCTACTCATACTTTTTATCTGCTAATGTCTTTAGTGATTTTTCTCTTTTTTAAATGATGAATCCCTAAAACATGACCTGTAAGACTTCACGTTTTATAATTTTCTTGCCCCCTTTCCAGCCTTTGCTTCATGTACTCCAGCCTTCCTGGATATTATTTTCTCTCAAAGTATCTGACTCATCCTTGCTTCAAGTTTTTCATACACGCTTTTCCTTCTGCTACCAATACTCTCTCTTTTCCTTTTCCCTTTCCCTTATTGATCCTACTTATTGTCTTTCTGGTTAACGGTCCCTTACTTGAGGATACTTTCCCTTACTCTCACAGTAAAATTAGTCACCCTGTTATATGCTTAGGACATCTTATACTTCCTATGGTCCAATGCTTTTAAGAATGATCAGGATGTATTCATTTTCCACCTCATCTGCTAGACTAAAGGCTTCATGAGAGTATGTTACTGGTTGTGTGCCCAGCTACCCAATAGGCTCCTTTGTATCTGTTACTCAGGTAAAGTGATTGAGAGCAGGCTTTAGAGCCAGAAACAGCGAATCACCAGATGAATGTGAAGTGTCACCAGGGGCAAGTTACTTAATCTCACTAACTTATTTTTCTTCCATGTGAAAAGGAGTAGTCTTTCTTGCAGTTTTCTGAGAATTAAATGAGATTATGCATATCAGTCTGTAGGAACACTGTATAAATACTATGGTAGATGAAGCACAGATCATTTGGATGTTGCCCTTACATAATATAGAACTCATCTTTGTTTTTATTTCTCTTGAAAAAATTTACATGTTCTGGAACAATGAGGAACATATTTCTCAGTAAACATAACTAATTTCATTAATTTTTGACAGTTGTGTCTAATGTCTGAGAGTTTCTTTTTCCCTTTCTGGGTCATCAGCCTTTGTATTGGGTAGCTGGAGGTCATAAGACCTACATCTACTTCCTACTGCAGTCAAGTGGGGTAGACATTCTTGACATATGGTTGGCACTTAGTAAATCTTAGGTCGCTCATATTGTTATGTACTTGTGCCATAGTACTTTCCTTGTCTATTCTGTCCCTGTTTCAGAGATTGACAGTGATAAAAGTACAATAAACAAAAAAGGTTCAGAAATAGTAAAAATTAGCTTTCAATGAGAAATGTTTGGCATGTTGCAGGAACTGCAGAAATATAGTAGAAGAAGGTTGCCAGATTAATTTCACTGAGACTTCACTTTGTTGAATTATATTTTTCTAAGACTAATTTTATTGTTTGAGAGAAGGTGAGATGGAGAAAGACAAAGGGGGAAGGGTCCAGAGCAGTCTTCATAGTTGTACAACATTACTTGTGACATGGTTTCATTCCACACAGGTGGATATAGGTTAGAGCCGTGTGGGGTGGGAGGCTATGGGGCCTCCTGCATAGGAAGAACCTTTACCCACAACCTGGTGGGCTGGAGCCAGGATTTGATCCCTGGACCTTGAGGTTGCAGGGCAAGTGCTCAAACTGTTAAGCTATCTATCCTGGTGTCCCCCTGGTGACTTACTATTTTATTCTGGATAGTTATTACTCTTGATAATAGCAAAAGCTAAATTTTGTTTAGCCAGGCAGGCACTGCATTAAACACTTAAAAAAAATTTTTTTTTATGTATTAGTCTTTGCAGAAACATTTTGTGTTAGGGACTCTTAATATTTTTATTTTAGTAACAAGGCTCAGAAGGTTAAAATGACTTGCTTATGGTAAAAGTCATATCATCATATGGCATGATGGAGCTGATATTCAACCTATTAAATGACTATGCCACTAAAGAAGATCCTGGAAGGATATTTCACGTGTTTTAGAAGAGTCACCTCAGAAGCATTTAGAAAAAAATACATTTTCATGGACCTACTATCAAACTCTTGATTTAGTAGCTTGGGCTGAGTCAGCAATCGGTATTTTTAACCCATAGTCCTTGATGCAACTTAAATCAGTGTTACTCAGGTAGTTAATCAACTACCCTCAAAATCAAAGGTTCCAGAATGAGTATTATGTGTATGGTGGTGGAATAAGATTGTCTTCAAATTTTAGGAACCAACACTGTTATGGTATGTTTTGACTTGGGTCCCTCAGACAAACTTAAATTATCCATGTGCACAATTCGCTCCACACAGTTTTCTTTGTTTCTCTTCTACATTGCAAGCAAGAACTTGCAATGAAAACCTGATATAGTCTATTTGGTTAACTCAGGGAAAGGAAATTCAGGGCCTCCTATAAAATAAGTCTTATAAGAATTTCCTCTACTCCACTCTGAGAAAATCAAATGGGTCTGGAATGACTTGTTTGTGGTTGATTGTGTTATATTGTAGCACATCATTTCCTTTTTTACCCTCTTTTTATTATTTCTCACTGAAAATTACATCTCTCTCTGACAGAAACATGGCACCTGTCCTGACTCCAGGCTTTTCTTTGCCAAGTTGCACTTGGTGAATCCATGATCAGATTCTCCTGAGGCCAAACAGGATAATCAGCATGCCCAGACTGACCCAATTAAGTTTAATTAGTTGTTTTTTCAACTTTAAATTTCCTTGTCAGGTGAATTTCCTGATTTTTATTAAACAATGAATAAGAGCTGAATCATTGAAATTAGTTGGCCTCCCAGGTGTTTTTTATTGATAATAAAACTGCAGGAAACCCTCCTGTCTCCATTAGAAAACCAAGCGATACTAAAATAAGCAAGTTTACTCCTCTTTGGCTCTCTTTTAAACAAAATGTGTTCCTCCCTCAGTTTGAACAAGTATCAGTTGAATCTTTTACTCTTGGCCAAGACTTTTATTGGAGAACCTTACATAGTGGCAGTCTCATTACTCAACTGGAGCCTTTCCCAATGTTTTCTACTAGTTGGAAGTCAGCTGGGTGAGTTTGAATATACACTAAGTGAGGTTTCAAGGAAATAGTGAAGAATATAAAATGAAAGCATTAAAGTAAGCTAAGAATTAGATGGAGACTCCTAGCACGTATTTACCTTGGAGAAAATAAAGAAAAATAACTGTTAATAATAGAGAAAAGGACTATGAAAGGGGACATGTTGATCTAATTCCATATTGAGCTATTTTGTGCTCAATAATTTTATACAGATATTATCAATATTAGGTGCCAGTGAATTTGGGAAGTATTTTACTTTAGTTTTCTCTTTTTTTTTTCCTCCAAATATTTATTCTATTTGATAGAAGATGAGAGAGAGAAGAGGGAGGGCCCAGAGCAGTCTCCATGGTTGTACATATTAGTTGTGACAAGGTTCCACCTCACACGTGGATGTGGGGCTGAGCGGGGTGAGAACTGAACTGGGGTCCTCCTGAAAGAGGCAAGTATCCCCACCACTGAGCCACCCCAGCAGCAACTAACTAGCCCCATGGCAGCTTAGCATATGGGGTTGCATGGACCAGGGCTGGGAATCAAACCCCAGACCTCATGACCCCGCAGCAAGCATCCAGCTGCTGAGATATCCTGGCATCCCAAATTTTCTCAGTTCTTTCAACAATGCTGTGACGTGATTTTTATCTACTTAAAAAATATATATATATTTGATTGTTTTTGACAGAGAGAGAGAGAAACAGAGAGAAGGGGGAGGACCCAGAGCAGTCCCCATAGTTGTACATTATCAGTTTTCAACATGGTTTTGTTGCACACAGGTGGGTGGGGGCGGCACAGGGAAGGAACTGGGCTGGTGGCCTCCCGCATGGGAGACACACCCCCAATTCAGCATGTGGGTCCACATGAGCTGGGGGCCAGGTTTTGACCCTCGGTCCCCAGGGCTGCAAAGCGAACGCCTAACCCACT
This sequence comes from Craseonycteris thonglongyai, assembly GCA_004027555.1. NCBI lineage: Eukaryota > Metazoa > Chordata > Mammalia > Chiroptera > Craseonycteridae > Craseonycteris > Craseonycteris thonglongyai. The sequence continues at coordinate 20,188 of PVKE010022880.1, forward strand.
GAGCCATCCTGGCTTCCCTAATTATTATCCCCTTCTAGTACATAGACAGTTGCTTATTATTGTTAAAGGATACAAATGATTTTCCCTTTCTTTTCCATTCTTTTTTTTCTGGTCTCTCGCACTTTCCCTCTCTTGTCATCTCACTTTTCCCCCATCTTTCTTTCTTTCTCTTCTCTTCTTTTCTTCCCTTTCTTTCCCCTCCTCTTCTGCTGTATTCCACCCCCCACTTCCCATTCTTTAACTCAGTGCTTTTAAAGCTTTTCTATACATTGTAATCACCTGGAGAGCTTGTTAAATTGCAGTTGCTGGCCTCTACCTAGAATGTCTGACTCAGTAGGTCTGGGTTCAGGCCTGAGAATTTACATTTCTAGCAATTTCCCAGGTGATGCTGCTCCTGGTTCAGGGACCACACGTTAAGAACAACTTCACTGACGTTGATGACCTGGTCTCTGCTTCCAAAGTTAAACCAACAAAACTTTAGATTAATTTTACAATTTGTTTGGAAAATTGCTGGTCCGGTCCTAGGCAATCTTCATTGTCATTCCATATAATGAACACTGATGTTATGAATAGTTAGAAATAAATATTTAATAGCTTTTCTGATACAATATTATAATATTAATGCTATCCATCAGAATTACTTTCAAAATGGAAAAAACTGAAGCTCTTAAATTGGCATAGTCTCTGCGCTGCATGTAATGCCCCTGCACTTGTGAAGACAAGAAAATTAGAAAAGCATGAAGGATTACAAAATTTTTCACCTGATTTAAACAACTTCTAATTTTATGTCCAATGTAATTGCTTTTTGAGTCTGTTTTTCTTTGCCTCTGCTATCTCTTGCACTATTAAACTGTTGCCCCCTGATACATATTAAATGTGATTTAGTTACCCTATCTTTGGGAAGAGATGCTAATACTTAAATAGGCTACTTTCTTCGTTGCTATAGGAAAGAACCAGCTGTTGTCAGTTGGCAACACTGGAGATAGAGGGTTAAGGCCAGGGGGTCACAGAACAATGATGCGATAGAATTTCTGCAAACATTTTTTCAACCCTTAACATGAAAATAAAGTTCTCAGCAGCATTTGATTACTCCTTCCTCCTAGAAATATGTTCTCACGTATTCTTTCCTGAAACTTCTTCATTGATAGCTCTTTTTCCTTCATTACCTTTGTTAGATCTTACTCTCCAAACTCCAAATGTGAAAATGCCTTCATATCTTGAGATCTATTGTCTGTTTATAGTCATTTAATAAGTGATCTTACAGTTTCATATCTCAAAACAATGTATAGATGCTAAAGCATTCCAAATTTATAGCTTCAATCCTGATTGGTCCTCTTAATCCAGACTTCTGATTCCAATTGCCTAATGATATCTGTATTTAAATGTCTATTTTTTATCTCTGTATTTAAATGTCTAAGTTTTATAAGTAATGTCTTTGTTTTCCTCAAAACTATTTTTTTCCCAGTCTTATTTGTTCTAATAAATTGTATTTTTATTTCCTCAGTTGTTCAGGTAAAAAATGTAAGTGTCCTTCTAGCTTCTCTCCTTTATATCTCCAATTCATTAACCAACCCTATTAGCTCTGTTTTCAAAATATTTCTCACTATATTCACCCTTTCCTAGGCAACATTGTTTTACCCCTGGACTTTAGATGTACAGTGTTCTCTCGCCACTTCACGCTTCATGTTTTGCGGCGTCAGTGCTTCACGGGTTTTCCCAAAATATTCATCAAAAAATAAAAATGAAAAAATACCACCATGTCGGCAGCCACATGGCGGAAAGGAGCGTTGTTTCATGTGGATGCGCGAGAGAGAAGGATCCCTGCGTGTCAAACAAAGAGCTGAGTTGACTCAGAGTCCATCCCACGGGCTCTCATAAAGGCGCCTGATTGGTTTCCGGGGCGACATTGACCCATGAGAGCACGAGTGGGTTTATCCCTGTGAGTTGATTGTCTGCACATCATCGCAGCCTCACCTAGCATCTTCTCTTGTTGTATCTCGCCAGTCTTGTCCATGATGTTGACTGTCTCGCAAACTGTATTTTAGTGTTGTGTTGGCGATCACTTGTTTTGTTTAAGCGATCACTTTTTTAATTAATTAAGCCCTTATAATGCCGCTTAAGCGCTGTGCCCCTGCGAAAGCTTCCTCCGGGGCGCCCAAGAGGAGGAAGATGATGACCATCAGCGAAAAAGTGAAACTTTTAGATATGATCAAAGTCCCGGGCTCTACCGTCAGCGCCTCCAGCAGAAGAGTCTCCGAGTGAGCCTAACGCTTCTACGAGTCAAGTGAGAGCCTCTCCTCCGCCACCCACACAAGACTCTTCACCTCTCTCAGAAAGCAATGTTGATTCATGTTTATTACTGTATAAGGTTTTGTCATTAACCTTATTAATTAGCACTGACACGTTTAAGTAAATACGTAGATGGTTGTAATTTTTGTCTTAAATGAGTAAAGTATGAATACTGTTTACATATTTAAAACATTCTTGTACCCGCATACACGAAAATTCCTAGGGGCAAATCCTACTTCGCGGTTTTTCAGCTTTCGCGGAAGGTTCTGGTCCCCATTAACCGCGAAAAACGAGGGATCACTGTATTCTGATTTCTCTGCTTAAGACCTTACCCCTCTGTAGTCTGTCTTCATAGAACAGCCAGAGGGATCTTGTAAAACATAAATTTTATCATGTGATATTTTTTCCCCAAATCCTCCAATAACACCCCTTCACTAGAACCTCACTTGTACTAGTTACAATTATCATAAAGTGCCTGATTTCTCGGCTATCTGATTCACCTTTACTTTGTTACTATCTCGAGATTGTGGCTCATTGCATACACTATCCTATTTCTTGTCTCTGCATCCTCTAGAATGTTCTCTTCTGCTTGAAATGTTCTTTCTCCCTATATGCATAACTTCTACTAACTCCTACCTTTAACATATCTCTCTTCTATTAGGACTTCCCAGACACCACTTCTTCCTCATTCCTTCTTTCTTGCCTGGTATGCTTAGAGTACAGCTTTCTTTGTGCTTCAAATGCCCTATGCATGTCTTTGTCACTTCCTTAACACAATAGCAATCAATTGTTTATTTCTGTATCTGTACCCTTTATCAGCCTGTATGTTTCCTAAGAGTAGATGAGTTTCACTCTTCTTTGTGTATCCAGAGCCAAGCCCAGTGTCTGGTGTGTAGTAACAGATGCTCAGTGTGTATTAATTGAAGAAACGATTGAAAGATGAAGCTGAACATTTGTTTGAGAAAGGAGGTTGGGGAACATTTCCCTTGGGTTTGAAGGATAATTGTGGATAGGATTGGTTTGAGCACATGTTATTATTAAGATGGTCCCAAAAGTAGAAGGAGGTTTCACATGATCAACATTTTTTATTTTTATTTTTCCATTGTAACTTAAGTAGTAAAAGAATCTACAGAAACCAGGAAGGATGGAAGTATATAGGACATCTCAAAGACTAGATTCGGGGAATAGCCATTTTATAAAGTAGATTGTTAGATTTCATACTGAATTAAGTGACAGAAAGTCAACTCAAAGTACCTTAATCTTAATACCACATCCCACTTCCACTAAATGGCTATCCCAAATAAATAGACATCTATGGTTGTATTGCTATCTGAAACTCTTATAATGTCAGATAATTTTCTTTCTTTTCTACTCCTCTTTTCTTTCTGTCTAGTTTTCCTCTGTTTTCTGTCTTAATTCTCTCTTATTATAGAAAGTCTTTTCATAAGACAAGTTCAGAGGCATATTGCTATATTAATAACATCCAGACTAACATCCCCAAAGAAAGTAGGTTTATATACATAAAGTCTCTGGGAAGACCCTGATTGATCAACTTGGAATTTGTGCTCATTGCTAAGCAAATTACTACAATGTGCCAGGTCTGGGTCTTTTTGCAACAAACTAGAGTATTTTGGTAGTTATATCATTAGAATTAGCTGTGAGTAATAGAGATCCCAACAAGGACAGTGGCTTAAATAAGATGCAAGTTCAGGAATATAACTGCTCCATGAAATTTTTAGAGGCTCAATTTATTTTCTCTTGTTGTTTGTTTATATGATGTGAGAAAGCTCCATTCTCTGGATTACTTCATAGTCTAAGCTGTTTTAGCTCCAACCTTCAAATTCACATTCTATCTGGCAGGAAAGAAGTGTCACAGGAAAAAAAGAAAAAAAAAAGAGCATATCACATGCCAAAGTCTTTCAAAAGCATTCTAGAAGGTGTATAATGAAGTTTTATCTGATCTACCAAAATTTAGACACATGACCTTTACAAGGAAAACTGGAAAACTCTCTACTCTGGTTGGCATTATGCTATATTTTTAGAAAAGTAAGAAAAATCAAAAGAAAGAAACATATTCTGGGGACAATTAAGAGTTCCTGCGACTGTAGCATACTATGGTTGCTAGGTCTACTATCGCCTGGGAAAATAACATATCTACTAAAAGTTGACAGCGCAGTGAAGGACTGAAGAAAGCTAGAAAAGTTTTCTCAATGGTTTATATTGTATTAATAACCTTTTATTTTACAGTTCAATAGTCAATCTTATCTTTCTGTTAAAAATCTATGCACTTACCACGTAATTCACTTTGTTCTACACAGGAAAGGTTTGAAATGAAACTTGTGTCCACTGATGGTAAGAAATTCAAAGTTAAAGTGGTGGTATAAGATCCTTTCATTTCTTGAACTAGTAACTCTCATTCCAAAGTAGATTCAGCTGTTTTGGAACCTAATATTAATGTTAGTTTCAGTGCAATTTTTAGCTTATTTATGTATAAAGGTACAAGGAATTTTTTTGTGTTTTAATGAACGATTAGCAAGTACCTTTATGTTTTATAAGAATAGAGAACAAAATTTGATATTTCTTAAATGAGATGGTTGGTAACATTAACATTACAGTGTTCCCTCGCCACTTCGCGCTTCATGTTTTGCGGCTTCAGTGCTTCGCGGGTTTTCCCAAAATATTCATCAAAAAATAAAAATGAAAAAATACAACCATGTCGGCAGCCACATGGCGGAAAGGAGCGTTGTTTCATGTGGATGCGCGAGAGAGAAGGATCCCTGCATGTCAAACAAAGAGCTGAG
>PVKE010022881.1:0-19082 GCA_004027555.1 Craseonycteris thonglongyai
CTTCTCTAAGCCAGAGACATTGGGGGTGGTGCTAGAACCCCCAGGGCAGATCCAAGCCCCCAGCAGGAAAAAGAGGATAGAAATACATGTGTGTGGAATAGGGGTTAGGCTTGTGGGAACTTGAGGGAGTCTTGTGTTTGCACAGAGCCCCTCTCCCTGGCCAATGCTAAGCAAGTGATGAATAAATGAAAATGAAGGGGGTGGGGGTAGAAAGGATGGGGCAGCAGAGGAAATGAGTCAGGGTGGGAGAATGAAAGAAAAGGGGGAAGGAGGGAAGGAGAAAAAAGAGAAAAAGAAAGGAAAGGGTGAAGAGAAGGAAGACAGGGGGGGAAAAGAATATGAAAAACTGGGGGTGGGGAAGAAAAGAAAGGTGTTATTGAGAGCAGGAAGAGACAGAGGAACTGAAAAATGGGGAGAAAGGGAAACCAGCAAAAGAGAGAGGAAGGAGCCGAGAAAGAATAGGAGAGGAAGAAAAGAGAAGGGAGCAAAGAGGCAGGAGGAGGCAGTTGAGGGGGTCCCCAACTTACAGACTTTGTCCAGAGAGCTGAGGGGTGCACCCTGGCTCCCCACCATCACTCCCGGACCCTTGAGCTCAGCTGCCCACCTCTCCTCCTGCTGGAGAAGCCACCGCCTGTCACCACCCCATCCCGGTGGCGCCCGCTGCCCGTCTTCCACCCCCGGCAGGCCAAAGCACCCCGTTTCTTTCTCTGGCCCCTCTTCCCACCCCCTCAGCCTTTTCTTGGTCCCTGTGCCCTCTTGCCTCCCCCCACCCCCACCCATGCCCCCTGCTTGCTTTGGAGCTTCAGACAGCGTTACCAACCAATACTCTCACCATCATCATACTAAACCGGCCCCCGCACCCCCAGGAAAGGGGGAGAGGGACACAGGCAGCGCCGCCACCAGCCTCGACCCCTTCTCGCCTCATTTTCTCCACAGTGGCCCCTTCCTCAAACGCAGAGTCCAAAATAGGGGGTCCTGCCCAGCCCCGGGAGCCTCTCCAAGCGCCGCAGCCAGCGCCAGCCGATGCCACCTCGCCTCGCTTCTCGGAGCTCGCGCTTTTTTTGTATGCGGTGGCCCCAGCTGCGATGTGTTTTATTTTCGTCTTTTTATTGGTATTATTTTTTCTGGCTCTTTTTCTTTATTTTTTTTTTGGCCTGGGGTCGGCAGCGCCGAATGCCCACCGCCTGGTCTCCGTCGGCAGCTCCGGGCTGTCGGCTCTTTTCTCTAAGCCTGCGCTCCGCTCGCCTCGCTCCTTTCTCTTCTCTGTCTCCGCTCGCTGCTCGGTCCTTTCAGCTCCGTCCCCAGGCGACCGCTCTCTCCTCTCCCTGCTGCCTCTGCTCGACGCCTCTCCTTTCCCCATCCTTCTTGCCCCTGCTCCCCTTTTTCTCTCCCTTCTCTCCGTCCCTATTTCTTGCCAGCACCCCCACCCCCTCCACCACCGCCACGCATATCTCTCCTTTGGTTCCCTCGCTTCCACGGACGGCAAGTCGACCCCCTCTCGCCCCCACATGATAAAGATACCCAGCCAGGGGGCAAAGCCCCGACGCCGGGCGCCGGGAGGGACGCGAGAGGGCCGGGGCCGAGGCGGCGGCGGGCCGGCGGAGAGCGGTGCGGAGCGAGCGGCGCCCGCCCGGCTCCCGCCCGGAGAGCTCTCTGCAATAGGCCGAGCCGGCTGCATTAAGCTTCTTGCAATCAATAAAGCGCGGGTCAGATTATGCAAAGCGCAGATATTAATATGCAAAGTTTTAAAGATTTTTAAATGGAAGGGCGAGCGCGGCGCGGGCGGGCGGGCAGGGGCTGCGAGGGGAGAGGGAGGAAGGGAGGGCGGGCGAGCGGGCGCGCAGGCGAGCTGGGGAGAGGAGGAGGCTGCCCGCCGCCCGCCCGCCCGGCTGCGCCGCGCCGCCTTGCCTTACCGCTGCTCCCATCGGTAGGCGCCGCTGTCTTCGCCATGCGCGTCAGCTGCACGGCTCCGAGGGGATGGCCGAGGAGGAGCCGCCGCCGCCAACGCTACCCCCGCTCCCGCTCCCGCTCCCGCGCCCGCTCGCTGCCTGCTGCTGGCGCTGCTCTGGCCGCTGCTCCTCGCCTGAGCTGCCGGCGCGAGCCCAGGCGCGCGCCATCCCCGGCTCCCACCTTGTCCCCATGGCAACCCCGGGCCCAAGGATGCTCAGAGAGAGAGCGCGAGCGAGAGAGCGAGGGGGGAGAGAGGGAGAGGGAGAGGGCGGGGAGCGCAGGGGACACGGAGGCAGGGAGAGGCCCGAGACCCACAGAGACACAGAGATATACAGAGACAGAGAGACGCAGAGATACTCAGAGATACACTGGAACAGAAAGACGCCGCGACAGAGTGGAGAGAGGAGGGGAGGAGAGAAGGACACTGAGACAAGGAGAAGCCCAGAGACACACAGAGACACACAGAGATCTGTAGAGACACAAAAAGACACAGAGAGACCCTGAAAGAGACAGAGGGGAAAGGGAGGGGCAGGAGCGGAGAAAGACTCAAGGGCTGGGAGAGACCCTGAGGCCTGAGACACTCAGAGACCCCAGAGACACACAGAGACAGAGAAGACAGAGAGAGGGGAGAGGGCAAAGAGCATAGAGGACACAGAAGCAGGGGAAGAGACAAAGAGATGCCCAGAGGCAGATTCACTCAGAGAGACACAGAGACACAGAGACAATATATACACAGGGACAGAGAGGTGGGGAGCAGATGGGCCCCCACAGCAGAGACACCAGAAACGCAGAGACAAGAGGAAAGAGAAAGGGCAGAGGTACAGGGGACATGGAAGCAGGGGGAGACAAACAGAGACAGAGAGATGCCAGAGACACAGAAACGTAGACACACGCACAGTGGGGTTGGGGTGAGGGAGAGAGGTGGAGAACAGCAGATGGAGGCACAAAAGTAGAGAGAGGCACCAAGAACCACAGAGACACCCAGAGACAAAGAGATAAGAAGAAGAGGTCCATGGAGAGAGAAAGAGATGAAAAGCCACAGAGAACAAGACACACAGACAGAGATACAGATAGCCACATATCTATTCCTATAGAGAGAGACAGAGATAAAAGAGATAGACATGCAAGAATTGGAGATAGGAGAAAGAGACACAGAGAAAGAGAGGGATGAAGAGGCAAGACAAGAGTTGGAGAAAGACAGAGAGACACAGGCACAGAGAAATACACAGAGAGACAAGAGAGACATGCTAAGTCAGAAGGTATGAAGAAAGCCATCCAAAGACTGGCAAATCCGAAAAGACAACAACAGAGACCGAAAGATACAGAGACTGAGACTGAGACAGAGAAAAAAACAGAAAGAGAGTCAGAGACAGATAAGGAGACAGATGATTAGTGAGATGTTGTAGATGGAAACACAGTGAAATAGACAGAGATTCTGAGAGAGAACCAACGAAAGACAGAAAGACATGTGCAGAGAGACACAGAGGCCAAGGCAGAAAAAGAGACAAAAAGAAATACAGAGACAGTGAGAGACAGAAAGCAAAGACAGACTTAGAGAGTCAAAGTGAAAGACAGATGCAGAGAGAGACATGGTGAGATTGCAAGAGACAAGGAAGGAGAAACCCAAGGAAGCAAGAGATACTGTGAGGAGACAGAAAGACACGGGAAGAGGCTTTCTGGTGGACAGAGATCCATAGGAGATATAAGGCAGAGACAGCAAGAGATAAATATAGAGTCCGAAGTAGAGAACGAGACTTGGGGGTGGGGGTGCAAGACAAAGAGATAGGAAGGCAGGAAGGGGCAGTCTGGGTGAGAGCAGAGACCAGAAGAGTGACAAGTGGGGCTAGGGGATCCTCAAGGGGAAGAGGGCAGGTGGGGGAGACAAGAACAGGGGGTGGGGCAGGGAGGAAGGAGGCAGTACCCGGTCACTGAGCACCTCCCCTGTGCCAGGCACAGTAACGCTGGGAAGGGAGAGGAAGGAAAGGGGTTGCTGAGGGGGGAATTGGGACTCTGACCCTGAGGAAGAGCGGAGCTGGGTCTGGGGAGGGCACGTGGCTCCTGCCCCCTGCCGGCAGGGGCTCGATGGTGCAAAGAGGAAAATGGGGCTGCGAGTGGTTCCCAGAGCGGGAGGGGGTTTGGGGGAAGGAGGTGGGAGGAGGAAGAGGGTGCGGGTACGCGCCGCGCGGTCTCGGCTCGGCAGCCGCAGCTGCCCGTCGCTTTTGTTACCCGCGCCGCTGCCCCGCGCGAACTGAGTAGGCACACGGGACCCTCGCGACGTGTGTTTGAGAGAAACACGAGAATCACCAACTGCCCACGTGTACAGAGAAGGCTCCCGGGACCTACACTGCAAGTGCGTAACAAAAATAAATGCCGGAAACACCTACCCCGCGGGGGTACAAAGTACATGGGACTTGTGCAGCAGGAATAACAGACACGGCACTACCCACTACCCCCTCCTGGGACTCACACTGCGCTCTGCACAAATGAATGCAAGCAGCAGCTACTCTAGCCGGTGTGCACACAATGTAGGTACAGGTACCTATGCGGCACGTGTCAGAACAGGGAACCCCTTAATACCCCTTGTACAGAGCAGGCCCCGAGGCCCCACCCTGCGTGTACACAACACAGTTAAAGAAGGAATCGCCCACACCACCCGCACTCAAACTAGGCACACAGCAACCTTAAGGCATGGCCACGAGGGACATGGAATTGCACACCACCTAGCTTCCAAGGGCCCCTGCAGCATGCACAACACAAATGAATGCAGGAGTGGCCTGTGGCCGCGCCTATAAAGTGAGTACAGGGACCTGAGGACCTCCTGGTGGCAACACAATAGACAACTAGGAGCAGGATCTGGAGCCCCACAGAGTGCATATAACACAAGGAAAATATTTTGCGTACCAAGGCACGTGGGTCTCACGAGTAAGGTGGGGATTCAAAAAGGGTGCCTGTAATGGCAACACAGACCCGCCCTGGAAGGAGCAGGGAGGAACAGTGGACCCTGGACAGACTCCTGAGCGCCCAGTTGTGTACGTGCAACAGACAGAGGAGCTGTAGACACGTGGGTGCCACTAGAAGGAAAGCTCCGGGCCAGGGCAGGGGCAAGGGTCAGCTGTCCTCTGCCTCACCCCCAGCACCGGAAAGGACTAGCACGGTGTGGGAGCCCGTCCTTCTAAGAATGACCGAGTATGGGAGAATTATGGGTACGCCGAGTATACTCTAAGCCCAGGAGCAGCCACGTTAAGGATCCAGAAACGCTGATTTGCTACGTGAAGTCCGTATCAGGTATCAGATGCTTACTGGACAGTATGTTGAGTGGCAATGGTCTACTGCCTGTGTATGATGGGTATCTCTTAATTACCCAGATATCCACAGGATGCAGGAGCTCACATCCCTTTCGTACTTGCCAGGAGCAGATCCAGTGGGTGACTCAAGCACACCCTGTTCTGGAGGGCTCCATTCAGCTCTCAGTCGTGACCTCAGCCTGTGTACACACCCAGGCACAGGCAAAGATGTACACACTGCATACAACACAGGGAAGACTGCATGCCCTCCCCATTCCTGAAAGAGTTCCCATTCCAGAAGTACTAGATTCTTCAGAGGAGTGTGCGTACCTGCAGGTTTAGGTGAGGGCTGTCTCTGGGTATGGATGTGAACACTCATACCTCTTCCTGAGTGAATGAACCTGTGTGCTTAGCTCTTACTCCCTCCTCAACTTGCATGTTCACATTTCAAAAACGTGTAAAATAACAGTGCCTGGGGTATACTAAATATAGTACATTGTAGGCTATGAATACTCTTAATTGTGTGTGTGTGTGTGTGCATGGGAATGTACCTCCAGATATGTGTGCTCACTAATGCAATGCATCTGTTCACACATCTGTGACCACCTGTGTGCATGTGTATGTGTGTGTGTGCATCTTTTTGTCTGGATCACCAGTCTTGGGTCTCCCTTACAACCCCTGAGGATAAAGGGGATAAGATAAGGGAAACAGGCACACAGGGGAAAGGAGAAAACTAGGAGAAGGAGGAGGGAAGTGGTGCAGAAAGAAGGGAGGAAAGAAGAGAAGAGGAACTGGAATGGAACCTAGGGAAGAAGGAAGGGAGGAGACCCTGGGGACAGAAGCAGATGGAGAGAGGGCGGGTGAGGAAGAAGGAAGACAAGGGCAGAAGCAGAATGGGTGGGACAGACAGGAGAGAAGGTGGGGAGAAGGAAAAAGGGAGGTGAGTGGGGACTGACTGGAGAATGGTGAGACGAGCACAGGATGAGGGTGTCAAAAAGAGAGAAGGGGAAGCCGGGATGGCTCCACTGGTTAAGCACTTGCTTTGAAGCCCCAGGGACTGAGGATCAAATCCCAGCCCCAGCCTGTGTGGATCCATATGCTGAACTGAGGTGTGCTTCCCATGTAGGAGGCCCCAGTTCAGTTCTCTGCCCCAGTTCGGTTCTCGACCCTGGTTAGGAGGGACCCTGGTTCAAGGGCCCATACATCCCATGTGGGAGGCCCCCAGTCCATTTCCTGCCCTGCACGGTCCCCACCCACCTGTGTGGAACAAAATCATCTTGAAAACCGATGACATACAACTATAGAGACTGCTCTGGGCCCTCCCACTTCTCTCTGTCTCTCTCTGTCTCTCTCTCTGACTCTGTCAAAAAAATAAATCTTTAAAAAAAAGAGAAAGAGAAGAGGACTGGGGAGAGGAGAAAGGAGATGGGAGGGAGTCGAGGGAAAGAAGTAAGAGAGACAGGTTTTTCTGGTCTATACAAACTTTAGAGATTTCCCCTGAGGGCCTCCCATGGGAAGGCGTTTGGGGGGAATGAAGGGGAATGACAGGAAGCTGAAGGGAGGGGAAATCATAATGTAGCTGCCAGATGCCTCCAGCACCCTGAAAGGGGTTCCAGAATATGAGCCCCTGAGGCACAGAGAAGGAGGTACACAGACCAGAATGGGGTATAGAGGCTTCTGAAGTGGGGGTGGGGGGTATTGGAGGAGGTGGGAGGGGGAGCTGAGAGACTGGCAGACTCTTGAGGCAAGGGCTCTGGGGTAGGGAGACTGCCAAAGGCCAGAGGAAGCTGAGATGGGCAGGAGTGGGGAACCAAGGACCATGTGGAGGAAAAAAGTTTAGAAAGGGGCTGAGGAGCCAGGGCCTGCTGACTGGAAACAGCCGGGCAGAGGGAGAAGCAGCTGGAGGGTGTCTTGAAGGCCACAGGCCATTCTACAAATAGATGAGCCCTACCTTGTGCACATCCCAGGGTCAGGCAATCTCCCCCCAGGTTGGTTCTCACAGAACATTCCATTCAGTTCCATTCACTGAGGGCTACTAAGTGCTAGGACTATGCTGCAAACTAAAGACACACGGGTGACCTAGACACAACTCTGCCTCCACAAAGAGCCTCAACTGGGGGACAACAGACAATCAACATGAAGTTACTGATACACACAGCAACACAGATAAAGCCCAAAGCACAGTAACAGAAACTGGACACAAAAGACTACATACTGTAGGATTCCACTTATATGCAGTTCTAGAGCAATCATGTGGCCCAGGACAAGTTTGAATGACCCAACACAAATTTGTGAACTTTCTTAAAATATTGTGAAACTTAGTAGGTTGTTTTTTTTGTGTGTTTTTTTTTAGCTCATCAGCTATCTTAGTGTATTTTATGTGTGGCCAAGACAATTCTTCCTCTTCCAATGTGGCCCAGGCAAGCAAAAAGGTTGGACACCCCTGGTCTAGACATGTGAAACTTCAGTGACAGAAAAGCAGGGGATGGGGAAGCCGGGATGGCTCAGTGGGTTGAGTGCTCACTTTGCAGTGCTGGGGACCGGGGATCGAATCCCGGCCCTGGCCCGTGCGGAACCATATGCTGAACTGGGAGCTCCCTCAGTTCAGTTCTCTCTCTGTCTCTGTCTCTGTATCTATCTCTCTCTCTGTCAAAAATAAAAATAAAATAAATAAAAATATTTAAAAAAAAAGAAAAAGAAAAGCAGGGGCTGGGAATGGGAGGGGACTGTAGCAAAAAAGCCAAGGAGGGAATTTGGGGGAATAATGGAAATGTTGTTGTATCATGATTGTAGGTGGTTACATGACTGTGTGTGTCTGTGTGTGTGTCAGAGAGAGAAACTGTACACTTAAAAGTGGTGAGCGCGGGAAAGCTGGGATGGCTCAGTGGGTTGAGCGCTTGCTTTGAAGCCCCGAGGACTGAGGATCGAATCCCGGCTCCGGCCCAGGCGGACCCACATGCTGAACTGGGGAGTGTCTACAGTTCAGTTCTCTCTCTGTCTCTATCTCTGTATCTCTCTCTCTTTCTGTCAAAAATAAAATAAATAAAGTACTGTGACTTAAAAAAAAAAAAAAGTGGTGAGTGTTATTGCATATATTTAAATCATACTGCAATGAAGCTGACCAAAAATAAATAAATAAACAAGCAATCCCAAGCCAGAACATTAAAACTTAAGATAGGAAGATGCAGGGCTCGAGAGAAGCTAAGAGGAGGTAGAGGGGACCATGAGGGAGAGCTTCCAGGAGATGATGCATCAGACCTGAAGGGTTGGGGTGGGAGGTAAGGCATTTCCATGGAAGGACTTTCACATGGCAGCAGATGAGAACTGAAAAAAGGCCAGCATGTATTGCACACAGAAAGCAATTAAGACTATCAAGAAATGAGAGTAAAAATAAAAAAGAAATGAGAGTAGAGAAAAATCAAAGTCCAAAATGCAAATCCCATGACTATTGAGAGTACCACGCCAAATAAACCCCACCTGCACACCCAAAGGGGTGTGCACCCAAAGGCCCACAGGGGTAAACTTCTAGACAGGACTGAGAACTGCTGATCTGCCCCTGTCTCTGCCATGTAAGGGGCTTACTTCCCTTGCTCTTCCAGAACTTCTCTGACCCCTTCACGTGAGGACATCCCTGGTCACTAGGAAAGTCTCTGCAATGGGCGGACGGTAGTCCCTGTCAACAGCCCACATCTACCCGGGGGCTCACAGCCAGAGAGAATCCCTCCTACCTGGATTCTGTGTGGCTACTGCCCCCTGGTGGCTGGAGTGATGCATTACTGAGGATGAAAAGAGTCCCATGGACAGGCCTACTTTCTGTCCCTCCAGAGCTCAGTCCAAGCCACTTCCATTGCTGTCCCCATTCCCAGTTGACCCTCTCCTTGCTAAATCCAACAGGCGCTTTTCAGTCCTCTCCAACTTTCCTTCTCTGCAGCACACAGCCACAACCATCTTTTAAAAATCCTTTTTGGGGAGAGCCTTTCTAATTACTAGATGGGATCTCGCCCAACTCACGAAACACTTAATAAAGCCAACTGGATCTCAAAATAAATAAATAAATCCTCTCTGCATCTAAGAAAGCTCGCTCACTTGTTTCTCCTCCTCAGCTGGCTGCTCTTCCAGCACGAATCGTTGCCTCCCACAACTACCTTCACCGTGCCAGTAACCCCCAAATTTTTCTCCAATTTATCCCTCTCTCTTAAGCTTCAGACCCAGATATCCAGTCACTTCCTGGAGGTCCCAAAACCTCAAAACCAACATGTCCAACCTGAACAGGCCACTTTCCTCACCACGCTGCCCCCGCATACACACCTGGGTTCCCTCTTCCCATAGGCTCATAGAGCAACTCCATCTGATCTGGCATTCAACGTAGAGAAAGGGCACCCAACCTGGACAGCCTCTTACACACATTCACATCCAAGCCAGGCTCGAAATCATGTCCAGTTCATTTACCTCCTGAATATTATGATCAACCATAAGAAAACTGCCAGGATGCTGGGATAGCTGAGTGGTTGAGCACTTGCCTCGTCCAGGGTTTGATTCCTAATCCCAGCCTGTGCAAAATAACATGCTGAACTGTGGCACAACTGGTACCTGCCAGGATGGCACAGTGGTTAAGGTTCTCCCCTCTCATGTGGGAGGCCCCTGGTTCAGTTCCTGCACCTGCCCTGCACCTGCCCTGCACGGGAACTGTTTTGACAAAGAAAGACAGAGAGAAGGGAGAGGGCCCAGAGCACTCTATAGCTGTACGTCATCAGTTTTCAACATAGTTTCATTCCACAAAGTGGGGGTGTGTGCATGCAGGGCAAGAACCGGGCAGGAGGCCCCTGGCATGGGAGGCATGCCCCCTCAAGCTGGGGGCCTAGCCAGGGGCCTCCCACATGGGAAGCTAGCCCCAGTTCAGCATATGGGTCTGCACAGGCCAGGGCTGGGATTCAGTTCTCAGACCTCAGGGCTGCAAGGCAAGTGCTTAACCCACGGAGCCATCCCGGCTTCCCCCACCTAGTCCCTTTCTAGATGGACTAGATCTACCCCCACCACTGGGGTGATCTTTCTATAACATGGCTCTGATTGAGTCACTCCTGCTTCAAATTCTACCAGGGCTCCCTGTTGCCAACAGAATGAAAGCCAAACTCCCTAACAAATTTTTCAGGCCCTTCACAATATCTGGCTCCTCTCCCTCTCCAGTCACTGCCTAATGTGCACCCTATACTCCAACCACACCAGATCACTACCACTTCTTTGAATCTGCCTCCTCTTACCTCCTGGCCTTGGCAAGTGCCGTTTCCTATAATTGGAATGCCCTCCCTATTCTTCTCTCCCTGGCTAACTTCCATTCGACTTCAAGAACCAGCTCACATATCTTAGACTATCATACATCTCCAGTTTATACATTCATACATTCAGTGCACACAGCTGGAGTATGTATACAAGTACGACCTCCACGGGAGGTACAGGGCACGCAAAAGGGGAGAGAGTACAATTGCTGCCCTCAAGAGCTCATGGTCCAAGAGAAACAAACACATCAATAAATCAAAACAACACTGTGCTGGGACACAAAACCAGCTTGGGGAAATGTTCTTGAGTTTTAAAGAAGAAATAGTTCTCCTGAACTTGGAGGGGCATTAAACTCAGAGAGGACAGCAAGAACAAAAGCATGCACAAGAGGAAGAGCAAATTGCATGCAGGTGGGCAGTAAGGATGCCAAAGCACAACTGTGAGAGAAAGATGCTGCTGGAGAGGCTGGACGGGGCCTGGTCATTAAGCATCTTTTGATCTCAGTGACCATGGGGATTGCATCAGGGGAAGATCTGCATTTTTAAGAGGATGCATTTGAGGGGGCAAGAATAGAGGCAAGAGAAATCAGAGAGCTATTGCAATGGCCCAGGCAAGAGGTGCTAAAAGCTGATGTCTTATGACATGGTATCAGGAGCACAAAGGAGGTGACAGGTATGAAAAACCTTGAGATACATTGAGTCAGCAGGCTTTATAAACATTTGGATATGAGGTTGAAGGAGATGATGGCCATATTTCTCACTTGGATGCCTGGGTGGATGGAGGTACCATTCATTGAGCTGAGAGAAAATAGGAGGCGGCACAGGACTTATTCAATGAAGCTCTTTTGAAACCTCTTATGTCTGAGTTGCCTAGGGGACATGCCTTGGGTTCAGCAGTCTATACTGGTCCTGCAGCCAATATTAGGATATATTAGTGTGCAGTATCGTGAAGACAGGTCTGGGCTGAAGATGTGGGCATCATCAGCACACAGGTGATAGCTAGAGTCATGAAGAGTGAAGGTCCTCCAGGAAGAATATGTAGAATGAAAAGAGCTATGGGCCAAGGAAGGGGCTCAGGGGAAGGGCCATATTTCAAAGGTGGGCAGAGGAGGAGGAGTCCCTACCTGGATGGGAGGAGGAGCTATCAGGGAGAAAGGAGATCCACAGTGCTATATCATGGAAGCTGCAGTAGGCAACCTCTAAGATGCCCCCAGTGACTCCGCCTCCTGATAGTTGTGCCCTTGTGTGATCCCCTCCCCATGCATGTGGGCTGGACCTACTGATTTACCTCTAATGAAAAGAATGTGGCAGAAGTGATGGAATGTCATGTCTGAGATTAGATTATGAAAAGATGTGTGAGCATATTGCTCTTTTTCCTCCTCTCCCTTCTCTGTCTGTCTCTCTGTCTCTCTCTCTGTCACACACACACACACACACACACACACACACACACACACACACCCTGGAGAAAACTGTGTCCTGCTGTGCCCCCTCCTCACACACAACCAGAGCCTTCAGAAGAGACAACACCCCTCAGCTGGGGACTCATAGATTCCTTCCCTACAGAAACTATGAGATAGTAAATGTTTGTTATTCTGAGATGCTACATTTGGGGTTGATTTATTATGCAGAAGCCAAGGGAGGAAAGATTTTCCAGAGAGAGATACTGGTCAATGGAGTTAAAAACTGCAGATAGAGACTGAAACATGTCTTTGGATTTGGTAAAAAGCCATTAACAAGCTCATTCCAATGATTTCAGTGAGTTGAGGCTTTAATGGGAGATGAAGGCTGGAGCTGGTGAACAGGAGTGCTCTGAAGACATCCACTGTTTCTGCCTGCCCAGCATCCATTTCCCCATTGTCTAAGCCAGCTCCTCTGAGCAACCACCTATGGCCTACTGGATACAATCCCGAGGCACTCCGCCAGGTGCCCAGCTGTCCACAGGCCAAGGCGAGGCACATGACTCAGGCTGCACCAATCAGAAGCTCTCTCTGGAATTTGAATTGTGAGCTTATGTGACAGGAGGCTGGAACCTGGTTAGAGTTGATTCATGCGGCAGCCAGGACCCTGAGGAGACTGCCATTCCATCCCCTGCTATTGCCCTGGTTCCAGTCCCCTCTGAAGCTTGGTTCTTCA
Source organism: Craseonycteris thonglongyai (assembly GCA_004027555.1). NCBI lineage: Eukaryota > Metazoa > Chordata > Mammalia > Chiroptera > Craseonycteridae > Craseonycteris > Craseonycteris thonglongyai. The sequence continues at coordinate 12,644 of PVKE010022881.1, forward strand.
GTCTCCCCTTCCATTGTGTGTGCCATCCTCATTTCCTTCTACTAAATACCTGGCAGGGGATGCCGGGATAGCTTAGCAGGTTGAGTGCTTGAGTTGCAACCAATGGTCTGGGGATCAATCCTGGCCCCAGCCCATGCAAATCCATATGCTGAACTGCAGCGTAACTGGTAACTGACAGGGTGGCTTGGCAGTGAAGGTTCTCACCTCCCGTGCAGGAGGCCACCAGTTTGTTTCCCACCCTGTGTGGCCCCACATCCACTTGTGTGGACTGAAACCATGTCACAGTTAATGATGTACAACTATGGAGACTGCTCTGAGCCCTGGGCCCTCCCCACTTCTCTCTCTGTCACCTTCTCTCAAACAATAAAAAAATAAATCTTTTTACAAAATGAAAAAATAAATTCCTTGCTTGCTTAAGTTAGCAAGAGTCAGTCTCTGTTGCTTGCTGCCAAAGAGCCCTAACTCATACTTGTTCTTTCAAGAATTTTGGACTCGATGAGAACAAAGAACAGGCACAGAGTAAAAGGAGGTAGAGGTTTTTTGTTTTTAAGGTGGTAGAAATATGGATAATTGGGGAAGCCGGGATGACTCAGTGGGTTAAGCGCTCACTTTGCAGCGCCGGGGACCAGGGATCGAATCCCAGCCGCAGCCCGTGCGGAACCATATGCTGAACTGGGGAGCTCCCCCAGTTCAGTTCTCTCTCTGTCTCTGTATCTCTCTCTCTCTCTCTCTCTCTCTCTGTTAAAAATAAAAATAAATAAATAAAAATATATTTAAAGGGAAAAAAAAAGAAATATGGATAATTTATGGGCTAAGAAAAAAGAGATAGAAGAAGGAAGGACAATCAAAACAAAGAAGGGAAGGATAATGGAATAATATTCTGGGAGTCATGATGGGACAGGCAACACATGGGTTGGGAGGTTAGACCAGAACAGAGAAGTGAAGTAAGTCTGGGTGTGGATATCTGTAGGTTGGAATTGGAAGCTGAAAAATTCACAACTGCTTAGCCTTCAGTTTATTTGTTGAGACTGAAAGGGTAGTTGGGAAAATGGTGACTGTGACAGGAGGCTGACCAAGAAGTTGGTGTGGTAGCCGTATGTATCACTTTGCCACCATTCTTCTCTAAGCCAGTCACAACCACCTGAATCCAGGTTATGGATATGCTGAAGAAGGCCAAGGGTGGAAAGGGCATATTCCATTTGCCCTTCCAAGTCCACCCCCTATGTTTCGCCACCTATATGGACAGCATCGGCCGGACTTGCTTGCTCTCTGACTTCCAAATGGGTCCTCCGTGGGAAGCACCAATAGAACATGATAGAGTGGGAGAAGACAGCATCGTTCAGATGTCTTCTCTCAGTATTGTGCCCCCCACAACCCCTCGGGTGTGTCTCATAGCTCTCACCAGGCTCCAGTGATACCATGACTCCCTTTCCTTACCCCTGCAAACCTAAGGGTGCTAACATCTTCCTGCTGCCTTTGCCTCTCTTGTTGGTTCCCTCAACCTTGCCCCACACCTCCACAAATAGTCCCTTCATTAAATTATCTTCAAAATCCCAGCTGTGATGCCCTCTGTTTCCTGCGGGGAGCCTGGCTATTAGAGAGCTAGTGAAAGAGATCAGACGGTCCAATATGAGGCTCTGGTTGGGCAGGGAAGGGAGAGAAGTCAGGAGGGGTCTGGCCGACTGGCAGAAAGCAAGGGGGGTGAGTGGGGGGAGCTTTCTATGAATTGAAGCTACAGGTGTGATGGCAGCAAGGGCCTGCCAGGCCTGGAAGGAAGATGCTGAGATCAGAGCATGGGACACTTGGGTTTCAAACACAAAAGACAGTACTGGGTTGTGTTCAAACCAGGGCTTTTTAATTTGGGTTTTCCTTCCCTCACCCCCAACTCATTCAATGATCATTTACCAAGGTATACTTTTGTTCTAACCACTGCAAGATGGGTCAGACACAATCCCTCCCTTGACAAACTGTCCTAGTGGGGCACATGATCACTGGGGGCATCTCAGAGGGATGTACAGAGGCTGTGGAGACTCAGCTAAGGCAGGCCCTGACTCAATTCAGACTTCACAGAACTCTGGCTTCCTCAAGCTTTATGTCCTCAGTTCTACCATCCTCTGTCCCACTTCCTCACTGATGTCTGTTGACTCCCTTGTCACTTTCTGAAGACTCTAGCACCTCCTCACAGACTTTCCACCCCAGCCCCTGCCACCCTGCTGGGATACTTAACCATCCCACAATGGTCCATCCTTCCAATGATCTAGCCTCTCAGTCTCTTTCCACCTCTTCCCTGCTGACCTTCATCCTCCCCCCCCCCCCCCCCCCCCCCCCCCCCCCCCCCCCCCCCCCCCCCCCCCCCCCCCCCCCCCCCCCCCCCCCCAGATATCCACTTCCATGACCACACCTTGGACTCAATCATTACCTGGAAGCGTAGCACATAGTAAACATTTACTGAGCGTTTATACCAAATGCCAGGCTCTGTGCCAAGTGGGTTACATGTGTTTACCCCTCACAGAACCTGCAAGGTGGGTATTCATGGCCTCATTTTAAAGATGAGGATACACTCTCAGGGAGGTGAAGTCATTTCCCTGGGCAAAACATTTTAGTATAGTGGCAGAGTCAGGATCTAACATGAGACTCTCTGGGTCCCAAATTAAAAAGCCCTGGTTTTAACCACAACCCAGTACTATCTTTTTCATGATTGAAATCCAGGGTCCCACACTCTGATCTCAGCATCTTCCTTCCAGGCCTGGCAGGCCCTCTCTGCTATCACACCTATAACATCACTCACAGAGAGCTCCACCCCCTTACTCTCTCGTTTTCTGCCAGCGGGCCAGACCCTTCTTGGCTTCTCTCCCTTCTCTACCCAGCCAGAGCCTCATACTAGACCACCTTATTTACCGTTGGTTTTGTTCCACTCATACCTCTGCATTCTCTTTACTTTCAAAAACTTAATGCTTAAAACAACAACAAAAAACCTTCTTCAATTTAAATGTTTTCTGTGACCAGCATACATGTTATTCCACCTACCTAGAATAAATACCTTTGCCCATTCTATCTACCCAAACACATCTCACTCCTCATTTAAGAATGAGCAGAAATTATGGGATGCTGGGATAGCTTAACAGGTTGAGCACTTGCCTTGCAACCGTGAGGTCCAGAGATTGAATCTTGGCCCTGGCCCTTGGAAACCCATATGCTGAACTGCAATGCAACTATAACCACAGGATGGTGGCAAAGGTTCTTGCCTCCCATTTGGGAGGTGCCCAATTCAGTTCCTGCCCAGTGAGGTGCCACCTGTGTGTAATGAAACTATTAATATGTCACAAATAATGATGTACCACTATGCAGACTGCCCTGGGCCCTTCTCTCTCTCTCTCTCTATTCTCTAAAAAAAAAAAAAATCTTAAAAAACACAATGAGCAGAATTTAATCATCAGGGAGAAGAAAAAATAAACCACAATTATATACTACCACACATCTGTCAGACTGGCAAAAATAAGGTGTTTGAGAATAGCAAATATTGTCAAGGATGTGAAACAAAGGGAACTCTTATTCAGTACTGGTAGGAGAATAAATTGGTATAAACACTTTAGAAAAACAGTGTATCAGTGAGGTAGACTGAAGAAATGTCCCCCCTACGATGTCTATAGCTCAGTCCCTGGAATCTGTGAATGTTACCGTTTGCGGCAAAAAACAAAACAAAACTACAGATGGGATTAAAGTAAGGATTTTAAGATAAAGAGATTATCCTGCATTATTTGAAAGGTCCCTATATGCAATCACATGTACCCTCATAAGAAAGAGGAAAAGGGAGATTAGTCACAGAGGGAAGAGGAGGAAATGTAACCACAGAAGCAGAGATTGGAGTGACGTGGCTACAAACCTAAAGATACTGGCAGCCACCAGAAGTAGGAAGAGGCAAGAAACAAACTCCTCCCTAGAGTCTCCAAAGGGAGGATGGGCCTGCTGACACCTTAATTTTGGCCCAGTGAAACTGATTTTAGACTTTTGGCCTCTAGGACTATGAGAGAATACATTTCTGTTGTGTTAAGCCACTAAATTTGTGCTAATTGGTTATAGCAGCCCTAGGAAACTAACAAAGGCAGTATCTACCAAACCTGAATATACTTGTACTCATGTCCAGCAATTCCACTTCTAGGTATATCCTAACAAAAATGTCTGCATTTGATCACCAATAAACATGCACAAGAATGTTCACAGCAGCAATATGCATAACAGCCCCAAACTGGAAACAAGCCAAATGCCCATCAACAGTGCAATGCACGACTACTTGTGGGATGTTCATAAAAATGAGTCAACTACAAATAAACACATGGAAGAACCACACACACAAAACATTAAGAAATCAGACGCAACAGAAAACATATTGTATAATTCCATTTATGTCAAGTGCAAAAAGAGATAAATTAACTATCTCACTAAGTGATGTAAAACTAGGAAGTTAAAGAAAAGCAAGGAATTACTGTATTACTGTGAAAGCCAGGACAGTTTTCCCACCTAAGGAAAGAGGGGGGCTGTGATCAGGAGGAAGCACATGACAGAAAGGTGACAGGTTCGGGAGCTTCTGGGGTGTTCTGGGGTGCTGGTAATATATTCTGTAATGTGGGAGGCTCAGGTGTTTTCCAACAACTTATGTTTCACAATTAAAATGTATCTTGGTGGTAGTGTTTATTTTTAATAGAATGAAGAGAGCCCCATCCATGAAGCCTTCCTGGGTCCCTCAATCCAGAGGAGCTCCTCTGGGGGCTTCTCTAGCCTCTGCTGCTTGTTCCGCAACTGACCACTCTGGGCCGTGCCCCATGGTGTCCCAGTCTGGATCACCCGCCAGAACACAAGCCAGTGCCCAGGGTAGAAGCCTCTCAAGGTCCCCACCAGAAGCCAGTTCAGGTCTGGCCCTTGGGAGGCCTCAAAGGAACCTGTGCTGCCATGCCCCCAGGACACTGGGCTTGCCTCCTGTTTCCCTTTGTGTTGTAGTTGCCAGCATGTGGCAGCAGATGACTGCTGACTGAATGAGGAGTGGCTGACTCCACAGTGCCACTTCCCTTTGACTCTGTCCATCTCTCTCTCTACATCCCACTCAGGAATGTTCCCTAAGGTTTTCACAAGGGCTGTTCTCTGCCTGGAATGCCCCCTCTCTTGTCATTCTGTTGAACTCTTACTCATCCTTCAAGAGCCAGCTGCAAGCCCCTCTCCTCTGTGAAACCATGGCCCCTCTTCCTCTCAGCTCCCACAGGCCCCCACTGCCCTCTGCTGCAGCCTGTCCAGCCCATACCCCACAGAATCTTTCTCAACTTCTAAAGCTCATTGAGCTCCCTGGGTTGTCCTCAAGGCCTACATCTGACCCATTTCTGGGCCTCAGGAATTTGTTGGTCACCCCTGGCGCCACGTATGAGATTTCACAAGCCAGGCAGGCTCCATAGCGCATGCGCCCAGCAAGGCTCTGGAGGTGAGCCATTGCCTCAAGGCTCCCGCCACAGCAGACTCCTGGCACGCAATGTGCGTGCGCACGATCTGAGAGCCTCAAGGTTAGGGTCCCTTACTTCTTGCACACACGTCTGTGTAGCACACACATGCCTGTGTAACAGGTGGTTCCAGCGCTGGAAATGGTAGAGCAGGAGCCTAAAAGGTAGGGTGCTGCAGGGGAAGGGGCCTGTAGGAGAGACCTAGGGAATGGGGCAGGCTGAGACTGGCCATGCGGTTTGTAATGTGGGCCCCAACAGGTCCGCTGAGGACAGGGTCTGAATCTTGTCTAGAAAGGAGGGCTAGTAGGACCCACCATTCACTAGAGGTGAAGAGACAGGCACCATGGCCTGAGGGAGAAGCAGATCTTGGATTTAGCCTAGTGGAGGCCAGGACAAGCAGCAGCTCCCACCCTTGATCATAGTAAGCCCCAAGTAAGAGAGTCCCAAATCTCAGGTGGTGAAAAGCCCAAGCCTACTCTAGGGAAGGAGAAAGGGGACAAAGTCCCCATCTCCCTCCCCAACCTATCTTGGTCCACTAGAGAGCTGCTCCCCATCTCAATGCTGCTTCTTTATCCCTCAAGCAAATCACTTCCCCTTCCTGAGCCCATTTCCTGTCAAAATGGGGATAAAATCCCTACTTCAAACAGGGAGCTAAGTATTACTAATAAATTTTGAATAAGTGCCCAGTAGGCCTTAGCTCCCTCCCAGAGTGCATACAGGGACAGTCTGTTCAAAGCAACTAGCTGGACCAGGTCTTAACCCCAGGACAAGACTCAGCTCCTAGACTTGCCTCTTTATCCCTGTACATCTACACAGGTCAAGGGGCCAGCCAGCAGTTGGAAATCCCTGCCTACCCCACCTCCATTTCCCCAGCCCTGGCTCCTTTCCCCCTCAGGAAGGAAAACCCTGGGTGTGACTGTGTAAGAACTTGAGTTCCTAAGCCTATAAACAAGGGG
>PVKE010022882.1:0-25176 GCA_004027555.1 Craseonycteris thonglongyai
AAAAAAAAAAAAAAAAAAAAAATATCAAATGTTTAATCAATCATAGTGTTATGTACACAAGTTAAAGCATCTGCCTTTTATGTACTCATGTTTGGTGGAGTGAGGGATGAAGTGTGAGGACTTTTTCCTTGCTGTGTGCAAGTTTAGAAAGACATTGCAATGTAAGTAAGAAAGAGCTGAGTTGGCCACGAGGCCTGGATTCCAGTTCTAGCTCTTTCATTTACTAGTCCTATATTTTTTTATCCATAATATGAGGGTAATAATATCTGACCTTCAAGTTGTATAACTGAAGGAAGCACTTTGAAACTATAAAATATCACTATAAAATTATAAGATATTATAATTGTGGGCAATGAAAATTTAGGTTATAACACCAAAATATATGCTGTTCTATTTTTTCCTTTCTGGTGCACTTTTCTAGGTGAATGTGCCTCTTAGGAGCAATTGTCTGGCAGTGTCTGGGATATGCTTGGGCTGCACAGGCAGATTGTGCCCCCTGAAGGCCATGCTCCCTGAAAGACTCCAAGCAGCTTGGCCAGCACATCCGGAGTATGAAACATGATGTACACTTATTCTGCAAAAATGATAAGTAAATATAAGATAAGAAAAAAAGCTCAAGGATTCAATTTTTAAAAAAAGTACCACAAAATCAATGAAAAATGAAATCCATTTTTTAGATTCACAGTACTTTGAAAAAAACATTTACACGTTTACTTGAATTCTTTAGATATTTTAACTATATAGAAGAATTTTAAAAAAGTAGTGAAGTCACAGAATAAAAAAATAAAATTAGGGGATGCTGGGATGACTCAGTGGCTGAGCACTTGCCTCGAAATTCTGAGGTCCAGGGTTTGATTCCTGACCCCGGCCTATGTAAACCCATATTTTGAACTGTGGCACAACTGGTCACCACAGAGATGGGTAACCTCCCATGTGGTAGGCTCCTGGTTTGGTTCCCACCCCACATGACCTCACAGCCACCTGTGTGGAATGAAACCATGTTACAACTAATGATGTACAACTATGGAGACTGCTCTGGACCCTCCCCTTTCCTTACTCTCTCTCGCCTTATTTCAAAAACAAAAATAAATCTAAAAATAAAATAAAATCAATGACAATTTGAGATATAATATACTGTACATAAAGATATTTGAATCCTTGAATTGAAAATGAGAAAATGGGTAGGTTCCAAGTTATTTCACTGTTACTTGAACCCCCCTGAGACTATCTTGATCTCTGACAGTCTTTTTCAGCAGTCACTAAGAGTCTTGTGATGATGGATGGTGAGACTTAAAATTTCAAAGGGTTATGATAATCATATAACAATTACTAGAATTATAGTAATTGTTACTAGAATTACAGTGTCACCTGTTCAGGCTATAAAATGACTTGGTTTATATTAGAAGATAGCTAGGATTTTAAGGATTTACCTTTTATTTTTCTACATACAGAAGAAATATCAAACAATATTCTACTTGTCATCTTGCTGAACTTAATTCCATATAAGTTCACAAATGAAAAAAAATTACATAGTAAAGGGGGAAATCCTTTTACATTTTTCAAAATAAATCACAACAGAAGATTTTTTTCCCCTTTCTTAAGTGACAATTAAAAAATATATAAATATGTTTTGTGAGAGAAACCGGGATGGCTCAGCCAGTTAAGTGCTCACTTTGTAGCCTGGGGGACCAAGGATCGAATCCTGGCCCTGGCCTGTGTGGGCCCATATACCGAACTGGGGTGTGCTTCCCATAAAGTAGGCTCCTAATTTGGTTCTCATGGCCCTCTGTTCACCTGTGTGGAATGAAAACACTTCGAAAACTAATGACATACAACTATGGAGACTGCTCTGGGCCCTCCCTCTTCTCCCTGTCTCTGTCAAAAACAGTAAAATAAATCTTTAAAAAAATACATTTTGGGGGAAAAAATCATGGTACTGAATCACAGGACAGTTAATTTCAGTACAAGGGCTTTCATAATTTTATATCTGGCAAGAAAAAAAAAAATCCCATTTTTTAAAGGTAAGGTTTGGATTTGTTTTCTTCACTTCCACTCCCTTGTTTGTTATCTTTACTTGGAAAAATATTTATTGCCCTGTGCCAGGGGTAGCAAGTGACTGGTTCATAGACTCCTCAGATGATTACTTCACTTAACTTGTTTGGGTGGTAAGATAAGGACAAAATGTAATTGATTTTTGGCTGTAGCTGTTGAAGTGCAACATGGCAGCAATATCTCATAAGGCCAGAAGATGGTAGTGTTGTTCATAAAAGTAGACCATTTCTCTGTTTTCCTGCACTGTTGGAAGATTTGAAAGTCCTGTTTTTTAAGTCCACATAAGATTTAAACTTTCAAAATAGCTAATTTTGGGAATGGTTTTTCATGATTTTATTCAAGAGGTTTTATATATCTATATATCTAGTCATTGCTTTTATATCGTAAAGGAATTAGACTTCAGAGTTGTGGCATGCATAGATAGTGCATTTTTACAAATGAGATGATGAATCCAAAACCAAGTGATGGGGTTGTTTTCTATTTCTTGTAGTGAAATTATAGTAAGGTGCTTAGGGAGAAGTTTTTTTTCTCCCCCCTTTCAATTTCTTACCCTCCTTTTAAAGATTTATTTTATTGATTTTTTTTTTATTGTTAAATTTAATGGGGTGACATTGGTTGGTAACAGTTAGATAGTTTCCTGATGTACAAGTCCACATCACACCACCCATGCATCGCATTATGTGCCCGCCTCCCAGAATCAGGTCCCCCTCCACCACCATATATCTGGTCATTGGTGCCCACTCCCACCTCCCCCCACAACTCTCCCTCCCTTCTCCCCCCTCTCCAGGTAACCACCAAACTATTGTGTATTTTATTGATTTTTGACAGAGAGAAACAGAGACAGAGAGAAGGGGGAGGGCCCAGAGCAGTCTCCATAGTTGACAGCATTAGTTTTCCATATAGTTTCACTCCACAGGTGGGCACAGGGCTGCACAGGGCAGGAACTGGGCCGGGAACCTTCCACATAGGTCCCGGCAAGAACTGAACTGGGGGCACACCCCAGCCCAGTAGGTGGGTCCGCATGGGCCGGGGCGGGGCCAGGATTCGATCCTAGGTCCCCAGGGCTTCAAAAAGAGCGCTTAACCCGCTGAGCCATCCCAGCTTTCCCACCTCCTTTTATATACTGGTGTATATATATATATATATATATTTTTTTTTTTTTCCTCCTCTCCACTCCTGCTGTGTGTCCTGTGATGTATTAAACATTAATAATAGATGTAATTTCTACTGCAAAATTCAATTGTTGAGTGTGATATCTCTTGAAAAGATTAATTGGTTCTTACTCTAGATAAATTTGTTACTTGGTTAATGCTTTCAATTCTGTCAGATTCTCACAAAGGACTAGCCTGAGTGTGGAATGTTACCAACGAAACTCATTTAGCAATGAGTGATTATCTAAGAATTGTGTTTTATTGCATAATTAACGATTCAGCAAAACCTGGGAGTATTTATTTTATTCTATGACTAATTGCCCTCAGTTCAGTTTTGCCACTGTGATATCACTACACAATGTATGAACAGACTTGTTAATTGGCCTATGATGACTGTGGTTATTGGAGACATGATCTTACTGAGTTGTATGAATACTACATATGAATCCGCAAGAATGCTGAAAACAACGTCTGCAAATTACTGTATTTACAACGTGCTTATATCTCAGGCCCTGATCTACGCATTGGGAGTAGTGAACAAAACTCATAAAGATCCTTGTCCTCATGGGGCTTACATTGAAGTTGGGAGTGGAGAAGGAGGTTTCCAGAATTAAACAAGACCGCTAAATAAATTATATAGGACGTTGGTGGCGATAGCTATCCAAAAAAAGAGCAGAGTAGGGAACAAGAATGAGAACGGGACAAGGCCTTCGCAGGACCAAGTCGTCTGGTCAGAAGTCGCCTATAAGCATGAAGAAGGGCGGGACGAGGTCCAGTGGGTGGTCCTGAGCGGGGTGCTGTGTTGGGCCAGAGTAGGCTGGGCTGCGGGGGCAACCCGAGGCCGCAGCGTTCCAACAGACCTTTATTATTTTTTTAAGGTGTTTTACTCCAGGCTAGGTTCGAGTTCCTAAACACACGTTTGGCAAACCAGTTGAGGGGACTCAGTGCCTGTGACATCTCCGCTTGGGCAAGCGGTGGAGGTGTGGACCCTGGCGGAGCGGCTGCGCGGCTCTAGCACTGAGGGCGCAGCGGGCGCGGGGCGGGACCGGCGGACGCCGTCGCGTCGTCGCTACGGGCCGGCGGTGGCTGCCTGGATGGGATCGCCGCGGCGTCCTCGCCGCCCTCTGGTCATCTACGGTCGCCCAGGTTCTCGCCTAGTCCCCCGCCTGGTCCCCTGCGGCGGCGCGCGCGGCCGGGTTGGGCGGGGCGGTTCCGGGATGAGGAGGCGGCGGCGGCGCGCCGAGACGATGCTCCGGAGCTGAAGAGACGCCGGCCCACGGCGCGGCGGCCGAGCGCACCGCCGACCCGCGGGATGGCTCAGCCAGCCGGCCCAGCAGGCGGTGGGGAGCCGCGGGCGGAGGCGGGGGGCGGCGAGGGGCCGCCGGAGCTCGGGGCGGCCGCGAGTGCGGCTGGGGGCTCGCAGGACTCGCTGAACCTGGAGGAGATCCTGCGGCTCTACAACCAGCCCATCAACGAGGAGCAGGCGTGGGCCGTGTGCTACCAGTGCTGCGGCTCCCTGCGCGCCGCGGCCGCCGGCCGCCGCCAGCCTCGCCACCGCGTGCGCTCGGCCGCGCAGATCCGCGTCTGGAGAGACGGCGCCGTCACCCTGGCGCCCGTCGCCGGCGACGCGGGAGAGCCGCCCCCTGCTGCGGGTGAGGCCGCCGACCCAAGTCTCCCCGGAAAACCCTTGCCGAGGTCCCTCTTCCCTCGCAGTCCCCGAGTCCTGCCCTTCAGCCTCGCGACACCTCATCTGCTACAGGAAGATCCCTGAGGAAGGCCCCCTGTTCCCTTGCAGCCCCGGCCCGGCCCTTTAGTCACGCGACCCCACCCTTCCACCCCATCTCCCCACGGGAAGACCCCCGCCGCGGCCCACTTTATCGGTTGGCTGCGGGCCCTTACACCTCATCGACCCTCCCCCGCCCTCCACCTACCACGGGAGATCCGGGCCTGGGGCCCACGGGGAAAGCCGGTGCTGACCTGGCGGAGTCCCACGTAGGTCAGAGCATGGGGTGGGGGGCGGGCAGGGGCACAAATGGGCTGTGAGAAAGGCGACCGAGTGGGTCTGGGCTGACCTGGGCCTGGGCCGCGGGCCTTCCGGGGGTGCTGGTGATTGTGCAGACTGTCACAGGACAGCTGCCCTGGGCTTGTTTGGAAAATGGTGTGGGTTGGGTCCTATAGATAAGCTATGTATGCATACTTAACATGCCTTGACTATTAACTTGTGATTGTATTTGTGATGTGATAGGTGCTATAAAAGGTTCACATGAGATCTTGTCAAGTTAATTCGGTGTCAGGAAAATTACACCTTTCGGAATGAGTAGTCAACTAATAGTTTTTTGTTTTTTGTCTTGAATTTGACAACAAGACTCTTTTGTTTCTGAAATATAAAGTAACCTGAGCCCTGAGATTTCTTCTGTTTTGAGGAAAATAGCTACCAAATAAATTAACTATTTACCTGCATATTAAAATTTGTTAATTTGTGATGGAAAAAAACAGACTTGTAAAGTAAAAGCGATGTCAGATAAAGAGAAAATAGATTTTAAGTCATTGTTTAATGTAAACTCTTCCAGATTATCACTACACATCAACATATAGTTAGTGCTTAATTATTTGGTTTTATTTTTTAAAGATATATTTTATTGTTTTTGACAGAGACACGTCATCATTTTTTTGACATGGTTTCCATTCCACACAGTTGGGGTGGGGGTGGGGCGCAGGGTGGGAACCAGGTGGGGGCCTCTCACATGGGAGGCATGCCACCTGGAGCCAGGGGCCAAAAGAGTGGGGACAGAAACAGAACTGGGGGTCTCTGGTATGGGAAGCACAACTCTGTTCAGCATGTGGGTCTGCATGGGTCAGGGCCAGGATTTGATCCATGGTCCCCAGAGCTGCAAGGTGAGCACTTAACCCTCTGAGCCATCCTGGCTTCTCCAGTATTTGTTGATGATGAAGAGACTGATAGCAGGTTTTTCCTTTCAGTTTTTATCTAATTCAGTCTTTTGAGAGGCAAGTCTTTTAAAAACATAGAAAAATATTCCACCCTCATTTTTATAAAGTTGATGGAAGTGTCAAAATGCTTAAGGTGAAAGATGTAATTCAGAACTAGTCAAGTGACATTTAATGAAAATCCTTATCTTAATTGATTAAATAAAGAACATTTAAGGTTATGCTGTCAGTTCATTCAGTTTCACCAGAACATTTATTTATTTTTTGTGTCAGGTAAAGAAGTTTTATAATTTTTTTTTTTTTAAAGATTTATTTTTATTGGTTTGTGACAGACAGAGACAGAGAGAAGGGGGAGGGCCCAGAGCAGTCTCCACAGTTGACAGCATTAGTTTTCCATATAGTTTCACGCCATAGGTGGGCGCGGGGCTTGCCCAGGGCAGGAACTGGGCCCGGGGCTCCCACATAGGCCCCGGCAAGAAGTGAACTGGGGGCACACCCCCATTAAGCATATGAGACTGCATGGGCTGGAACCGGGATTTGATCCCTGGTCTCTGGGGCTGCAAGGCGAACGCTTAACCCGCTGAGCCATCCCAGCTTCCCCTATAATTTTTATTTAAAGCCAGTCTATATGATTCTTTCAAAATTAGTTCAAACATTGTTTTAGTTTATTTGATGTGTTCATTGCTTTTAAACTTGGACTTTATATTAGTGGGAAATACTTACAATTAGTTTACAGTGTATCAGTATGATAGGAAAGGTATATTTACAAAACCGAGCAAAGCCATGTCTTCAGATGTAGTGTTTCAAGGAGAAAATGGTTGTGTACAACCTGAATTTAGAAGCAGCGTTGATAGTAGTGATTCCTGGAAGGAACACACCCCAGTTTACATTGTCCCCTGAACTTAATCCTTGAAGAATGTAGTTTTAAATTATGTCTGTGGACCTTCAAAGACTATTGGATTTGGGTGGTAGTTTTTTATAAAAAATCAGAAACATGTTGAAATGAATTTTTTTATTTTTTATCTTGCATCATTAATATGAATGGTAACATGTTGGCCTCAGTGTAATATACCGTCTTTATGAAGAGAATAGTAGTTTCCTGCAGTAACATAATGGACCCGCAATCTATCCTCTTCCTCCTTAGTTCTGCTCAGGACACCAGTTGTGGAGAGAGCCCATAGTTGTTAATTATAGTCTTGAACATTTTAGTGCCTATTAATTAAAAATCTTTGGGAAGGTCATAAGAAAATATTGTTTGTATTAGACAGTTCATTTCTTCCTAGGATTTAACATTATTTGCATGACTATGAAGTCATAATGTTTTCTGAACATTTAATCTTGGTTCTTAAAAATATTGTTTAATTTGGTGCTGTGAACATTTGTATAAATTATGTTTTTAAGGAAAAATGGTACTTGTGAAACCTCCATTTTAAGAAGCACTTTCATTTCCACTGTAAGGAATTTAACATGATTATCAACATTTATATTTTCACAGGTTATCCATTGACTTTTTTTCTAACTGGAGATTTAGTGAAGTTAGGGAATTTGAGTTAGCTCAAATTTATATTGGTAACTCTTTTGAATCAAATCCAGGTTTTTTAACCTCTAGACTTTGCAATATTGTGTATGGAAACAGATTTGCTTTGAATTCAGATCATGATTCCTCTCCTTTCTAGCTGAGTGACCTTAAGTTCCTTAACCTCCCTGAGTTTAGCCTTCTCATCTGTAAAATGGGAACAGATCACTTTCTTCACTAGATAGAGGTTTCAGTGAGATGATATATGAATACGTAAAGTGACTAACTCAGGGCTTGGTGTATAGCAGGTACTCAGTAAGTTTTAGTTCTTTTCCTTCTGTAGTCCTGTGGTTCTTTTACACCGCCATGGTGCCTCTGGTTCAGCTGTTGGAGACAAATGTTTAGGATAGGTTTTCTCAACCTTGCCGCTATTGACATTTTTGGCTGAATAATTCTTTGTTGTGGGGACTGTCCTGTGCCTGCTTAAGATGTGTAGTAGAATCCCTGATCTACACCCACTAGATGCCAGTAATCTCCCTCCTCCTTCAGTTCCCTCAATTCCTCCCCCAGTGATAATAAAGTCTCCAGATACAGATAGATGTCCCTTGGGGGGACAAAATCATCCCCTGTTTGAGAGCCACTGGTCTAGCAGATAGATGATAGGTGGTGCCTTGGATTGTATTCAGTGTGGAGGAATGGATAGAGGCTGTAATTCTCAACCAAGTGAATCTTTTTTTTTTTTTAAGATTTATTTTATTGATTTTTGACAGAGAGAAACAGATACAGAGAGAAGGGAGAGGGCCAGAACAGTCTCCATAGTTGACATTAGTTTTTCCATATAGTTTCACTTCACAGGTGGGCACAGGGCTGCGCAGGGCAGGAACTGGGCTGGGAGCCTCCCACATAGGTCCCTTCAAGAACTGAACTGGCATGTGGGTCCGCATGGCCTGGGGCCGGGGCCGGGATTCGATCCTCGTCCCTGGGGCTTCAAAGCGAGCACTTAACCCGCTGAGCCATCCCAGCTTTCCCCCAAGTGAATCTTTTCAGTTGGCCACAGTTCCCTCTGTTGTTGAGTTGAATGAATGAGGGATATTGATTCTTACCCCCATCAGCAGGATTATCCCATTTAGCACTATAGGAAGAAATAGCACCTCACACTCTTTCTTGACTTGTTTTGGGATTGAATTCATTAGTAATTGGTTTTAGTTTTGTTTATTTTTAACAGTATTGGTACATCCAGAATATTTACATTCAGTTTGAATTAAATTAGAAATACGTTATAAGAAAAATTGGAAAATGATGAAAACTGTGGAAGGCATGGAAATGAGACCAATGAGGCATTAGAAGAAAACAGGGAAGAATGAGTAATTTTATTTAGCGTTCAGATGTAACTTAGAGCCAAATACTAACATGGCCATGAAAGCAGTATGATATAGGACTGAAGGAAATAAAAGAAAAAGGAAAAATTAGTACTTTAGAGGATATATTAAGAGTAAAAATGACTAAATTATGAATTAGGATCTTAAAATGGGCAGTATACTTTATGAAGTATTTTTATGACAGGAGCATATATATGTTTATTAGAATCAAGAGTGTTTATGACTCTTCTTAGGTGGCTTAAAATTTTTATTTCCCCATGTTTATATATTTGTAGTCATAATGAGTGAGACCTTACTGTTTGGTAAAAGGTTATTATATGCAGGTTGATGAAAGTTTCACTTTCACACCATTTATTAATGAGTTAAAGATATTCAGGCTCTTTATCTACAAGCCGCTGATTGTCACTAGTTCACTTAACATGTATTTAGAACACATTTTAGTATATATTTATTCTTTAGAAAGTAGTCATTAATGAAATTTAGGTTATATTACAGATTTTCACAAGATTAAAACACTTCTTTTTCTTCTGGGATGCCATAAAGAATTATTAATAACAGTAGTGTTTAGCAGCCTCTTTGACCTCAAATACCCAACTGACAAAAATACCATATTTTTGCATGTATGAAACAGTACTTTTATCTAAAATTGTTAGACCAAAAATTGGGGGTTGTGTAGGACACAGGAATAACCCATGTATTGATTTCTCAATGTTGGGTTAGAAAAATAGGGGTAGTGTTATACACGGGGTGTCTTATACATGGAAAAATATGGTAACAGATTTTGATTTCAAAAATTTTGATGTACCGTTAGCTTTAGATGTATAAAGAACAATTAAAACACTATGACCACATCTTGATTTAAAATAAGATTGGTAATAGGTATTCTTGGGAGGAACAATGAAAGCCTGCATGCATACTAATAGAGGGATCCCTTGGTATAGGGGACATTAGGGCTTTGTTTGGGATTTGAAAAGAGGATATGCTCAGTCAAGCTTCTCAGCAAGGCTCATGCTAATTTGGTGGGGGAAACGGTCTTGGAATAATATCCTATTTGATTTTAGAGAGAAAATATTTGTAGAGAAGGTTGAAATAGTGAAAACATGTTTAAAAACATTAAGTTTTGTTCTGTCTTAGTATATTTCTTGAGTGTTTGCATCCTGATCACTAAATGAAAGGAACACTTGAGGTATATGTTTATGTGTCCAGGGTAGAGAGTGGGGATGAGATGCCTTATCATTTACAGTAATAGTTAAGAATTGTTCCATTTGAACAATATATCTAAATGTGTGAGGTTAATTCAATTTTAAAAACATGCCTTGAATTTGTGCAAGCAGTGTTCAAGTTTCCTTGGTTGATGTAAATATAAATAGTCCTAGCATTAAAAAAGAGAAAATAAAACAGACACAGTAATAAGTTTACCGTGAAGCTAACGGAGCTTCAGCTTTAAGCCCACTCATTTACACAAGCCCCTTCTAGGCCCCTGAGAAGGACTTTAACAGTATATTCAGATTTGCAAAATTAAGATATTTTAGACTTTAACAGTAGATTCAGATTTGCAAAATTAAGATATTTTAAACATAATCAGTTCAGATTGCTGTCACTTTTAACTCCTATTTACTTTCCAATATACTTAACTTGTATTGGGCTGTGTGGGAGTGGCTACATACATTTTTGGGAGAAATTTTGGAGTAATGAATTTGTGTTTTTGTATCTGTCTTTCTTCCTTTTGCAAAGGAAAATAGTGGAAATAATTTAGTCATACACAGATATTGGTACTTAAGTAATTTGGGGTTCTGTTGGGAAGTTCTTAGCCATACTAAGAGTTTGGGCTCCCAATTTAGAAGAAAACAAATCATTGGTCTTCCAGGGATTCTGTGTTGATAAGAGATGATAAATCACACTCTGCCTGCTTTATTTGTAAGGGCAGTATCACTATCCTGCATCAGAAGAGGGTGGGGTGATAAATTTTGCCTCCACTTAAATAGGAAATGAATAGGAAAATATATTTTAATGAAATAAAAAAAGAAATATGCCTACATCATTTATTTTCAAAGCTGCATAGTTACTATTTTTTTACAAAATCACCGCACTTCATACACTTCTGTCAATGCTGCACTAGTTTTTAAAATCCATTCTTAAAACAATCAGTGTTTGGTTTTTGAAACCATTTTCTCACTGCAGCCCTCACCTCTTCATCACAGATGAAGCGCTGGTACCTTCAAATGTTCCTTTAATTTGGGGAATAGGTGGAAAGCACTAGGAGCAAGGTCTGGGCTATATGGTGGATGCAATAGCACTGAAAACTCAAGGCATTGAATTGTGTCTCTTGTTGCTGCCCTTGTGTGAGGCCTAGTGTTGTCATGAAGAGGTCGTTTTGATTCTTTTTTTTAGTGCAGTGTGAGTTTCAATATAGCGTTCAGAGTTTATCGTCGTTCCTTGCTCAAGAAAGTGCAAGAACACGTTCAGTATTCCAAAAGACAGTCAACATGATCTTCCCAGCTGAGGCCCAAGTTTTGAATTTTTTTAGCTGAGGTGATCCCTTATGGTGGTATTCCATGGACTGCCTTTGTTCTCGGGGTCATAATGATGGACCCAAGTTTCATCACCTGTAATTTTAAGAAGTCCTCACCTTCTTTTTCAAAATTTTCAAAAAAAATGTAGAAACTTTCTGCTGTTTGAATTGAATGTCTAACAATCCTCCAGTTCGATGTGCACTGGGTGAAAAATGTAAGCAGCTGTGTGTGCAAGGTCAAGAGTGACAGAAGAGAGATACCATGTGACTACACAGAACTGGTTATATCCAGATATGTCTAATGTAACAAAAAAATATCATGGAGGCAAAGTTTATCAGTCCATTCTCATAGGTTCTATAAAATGGCAACAGTTTTCATATCACTTTCATAATAAGATCATTAGAGCCATATTATATTTACTATTAATATTTGTTTCCTTTTGGCTAAGTAAAAAAAATGAAACTGTCTTCTCCCAGGTATTGCCTGTTGTCAAGTATAAAAATAAACTTTTTTTTTTTTTTAATATTTATTTATTTATTTTTATTGTTTTTTGACACAGAGAGAGAGAGAGACAGAGACAGAGACAGAGAGAGAACGGAACTGGGGGAGCTCCCAGTTCAGCATATGGTTCTGCACAGGCCAGGGTCGGGATTCGATCCCTGGTCCCCGGCACTGCAAAGTGAGCGCTTAACCCACTGAGCCATCCCGGCTTCCCCAAATAAACTTTTTATTTTGAGACAATTTTAGATTTATAGGAAAGTTGCAAAGATATACAGAAAATTCCTGTTTACCTCTTACCCACTTCCCTTCATGTAAACATCTACTAATGCTATGCCACTATGTTATATTTGTCAAAACTAAGAAGCCAATATTGGCACATTACTGTTAACTCAATTGCAGACTTCTTTTGGATTTCCCTGGTTTTTCTATTAATGTACTTATTCTGTTTCAGAATCCCATGCAGGGTACCATATTGCATTTAGTCTTCTTAGTCTCTTTAGTCTCCTTACTGTCTTCTGGTCAATGGCAGTTTCTCATACTGTCCTTGTTTCCCAGGACCTTAATAGTCTTGAGGAGTACTGGTCAGGGGTTTTGTAGACTGTCCTTCCATTTAGGTTTGCCCGATGTTTTCCCAAATAGATTGGGGTTATGCGTTTGAGTGAAGAATACCATGGAAGGGAAGGGCTCCTCTCATTACATTGGATTGAGGCACATGATATCCATGCAACACCACTGGTGGTGTGCAGTGTGTTTGCCTGGTTCCTCCACTAAAGGCAAGATTTGTTTTTTTAAAAGATTTATTTATTGTTTGTTTGTTGTTTGTTTGAGAGAAGGTAAGAGTGAGACAGAGAATGGGGGAGGGCCCAGAGCAGTCTCTACAGTTGTACGTCATTAGTATTTGACATAGTTTCATTACACACAGGTGGACATGGGGTCGCATGGGGTGGAACTGAACTGGCGGCCTCCCACATGGGAGGTGAGAACCTTTGTTGCCATCCTCACAGTTGCTGGTTGCGCTGCAGCTCGGCACATGGGTATGCAAAGTCCAAGGCCTCCGAAGCTCAGCATGTCGGTTTGCATGGGCTGAGGCCGGGATTCGGTCCCCAGACTTTGTGATTGCAAGGCAGACACCCAACCTGTTGAGCTATCCCGGCATCCCCAAGATTTGTTTTTTCCTGCATTGAATTTATTGGGCTTATCTGATCCAACCTTTGCTTTTCTCAGGTCAATATATCTACTAGCATTGTGTTGATATTTAAATATATCAACGATAGACATTCCATGACTGTTTTGTTTTGCTGCTGCGTGACCCTCATTATACAAAGGTAGTACATTAAGAAAATGTCACATCAAATTTTTATGTAATTTAAGCACATTTCATTTACTTAGAAGAGAGTTCAGATATTTTTTTGGATGATGATGATAGGCTGGTAATGAAGTGTTGATCAGGATCTCTGAAAGACTTTTTTCTTGTATATGTTGTGTATATTTGAAGATAAATAAATAATAGACCACTACTATGTAAAAGTGTAATTTCTTTGGACATTTCCCTCTCAAAAATTATTCCCTCCCCCCCGTTTTTTCCACACATTTTTCTTTTTTTGGAAGTTTAGCATACAAAAAGAAAAGTGCACTAATCATTATATTTAGGTTGTGTATGTTACAAATATAATATAGTTTAGATTTTTTAAAATCTAATATAACAATCTTCATTTTAAACTGGATTTTTTTATTCCATTTACATTTCATATAATTACTTACATTTGGGCTTTAAAATATACTCATATACTCATTTATTTTTAAAGATTTATTTTTATTGTTTTTGACAGTGACAGAGAGAAACAGAGGGAAGGGGGAGGGCCCAGAGTAGTCTCTATAGTTGTACTCTATCAATTTTCAACATGGTTTTGTTTGCTTGCACCCAGCAAGAGCCGAACCAGGGGCCTCCCGCATGGGAAGCACACCCCAGTTCGGCTGGGGCTGGGAGTAGATCCTCAGTGCTTGGGGATGCAAAGTAAGTGTTTAACCTGCTGAGCCATCCGGTTTCCCCCATATTCTTTTTGTCCCACAAGTACTATATTCATTTTCTCTCCCTGTCTCTTCCTTTTGATTAACATGTTAAGTGCCCAGGCTATTTTGTGTTGTTTACCGCTTGGCCCGTTATATCAGATTTCACCGAAATGCTGGCGACCGGAGATCTATTTAGGTTGCGATAAGGCTGAATGTTTATATATAGAATATATTTACTGTGTGAATATTATTTACCGCAATTTGTGCAATGTATTATTTTAGAAATGCTTTATATTCAATCAGTTGTCTACAATTCTTGTTCCAGTGCAGAAAAAGATTTTTTTTTACCCATGAACGTGAAAATGTCAATAGAAGAGAAGCGTGAAAGTGATTCTAGTGAAATTATTTTTCCTAAAAAACGGTGTAGAGTCGTTATTTTTTCACCATCAGATGAAGAGGATGAGAATATTGAAGAATGGCATGCAAAGAAAAACAATTTTTATGTTTACCATGTTTCAATAGAACTCATTTTCTTTTGCTATTTTTTTTTGTATTTGTGATATCATCTTGAAATTATTTAAAATTTATTAATAGAATGTAATTTTTTAAATTTTATATTGTCAGTTAACATAATACCGCGGCCTGCACGAAAAGTATACTGTTGGTCACCGGTGACTGACGTGGTCCAAATGGAAGGTTCATTGTCAGTCACTGGTGACTGACATGGCGCTTAACATGTTTTAAGTATTTTTTTAATTCTTAAAATTTTCTTCTTCACTAGATTGCTTACTTACTATTCTTTTGGTAGTTGTTTTACAACATGCATTATCAACATTTTACTAAAGTCTAATATAAATTACTTGCTGTATTACTCTGCAGACATTTCAAAGATTTTAGAATACTGTAATTCCATATATCAATCTCCTTTGGCATTTTTATGATTGTTGGCATGTATTTTAGTTTACCATAGATTTTTGAATATAACAATATATTTGTACAATTTAATATTCATTTAGATTCCACCACATAGTTGAACTTTTCATGCTATTTGTTTCTTCCTGCATTACTATACTTTCTTCTAGGATGATTTTCCTCTTGCCTGAAGAACTCCCTTTGGTATTTACTTTATTGCAGGTCTGCCACTGTTGAATTCACTATTTTTGTTCGTCTGAAAATACCTTGTCTTTTTTTGTTTTATTTTCTAAGCAAATTTTAATTAAAATGTAACTCCCAGAAAAGTGAATATATCATAAATGATGAATTTTCACAGTTTGAATACACTCATGTAACCAGGACACAAGATCAAGGAACTGAACAATATTAGCATCCCAGAAGGCCTACCTGTGCACCCTTTCAGTCACCAACCACCCCATGAGTCACCACTACTATGACTTCTAATACTATAAGTTTGCCTGCATTTGAACTTGTAATATGGATCAACCAGTGTATACTATCTGATATCTAACTTTTTTCTCTGAACTTTGTGAGATTGATTCATATTGTTGCATATAGTTGTAGTTTGTTCATTTACATTTTAATATCATAATTCCAGTGTATGCTTATACCATAATTTGTCCACTCTAGATGGACTTTAGAGGTTTCAGTGCTTACATTTATATATCCATTTATTGGATAGTATTACTAATGCTTCTGTGAACATTATTAAACATTTATTTTGATGACAAATGTAGAATTTGTGTTGAGTATGTACCTAAAAGTGGAATTAGTAGTTCATAAGGTTTGTGTATGTTCACTGTTAGCAGATATTGCCAGAGTGTTCCAAAATGATGCCCCTTACAAGCTTTAACATTAAAAGCAACCTGGGACATTAGTGTAAATTTAGTAAGTATTTGACCAGTGTCAAGTATATGAAAAGGCTGTATCCTTAACAGGATTTGCTAGCTCATATTTAGCTTCTGAAAACTGAATCTTTGGTCATTTTATACCACTTACACATTTTTTTTTTTTTTAAGATTTTTTTTTTTTTTTATATATTTTTATTTTTTTTGAACTGAACTGGAGGCCTCACTGCGTTTGGGAAGCACACTCCAGTTTGGCATATGGGTCCACACAGGCCGGGGCCAGGATTCGATCCTCAGTCCCCAGGGCTTCAAAGCGAGCGCTTAACCCTCTGAGCCATCCTGGCTTCCCCAACACATTTTTTAAAAAATTGGGTCTGTTGTCTTTTTCCCTCATATTTCCCACTGTCTTCCCTGGCCAGTCAAATTGGAAGTCAATTTTTTTTTTTTTTATAGTGGTGAAAGAAAAGTTTATTGAGAGTAAGAGCAGAGAAAGTACACTCCCTAGAGGTGGAAGCAGGCCTCGAGCAAGAGAAGGTGGCTCAAAATGGCTGGAAGTGAAATTTTTATCTAGTATACTCCCTTAATGTTTTGTATTTCTGAGAAATGAAGTCTTTATTCCCTCATATTTCTCACTATCTTCCCTGCCCAATGTAATAGGAAGTCAAGTTTCTATCTAGTATATTCCCTTAATATTTTGTATTTCTGAGGAATAAAAATACATATAGATAGAGGTAATTAGTAGTGGTGGAATGCTACTAACAGTCACCTTGGCCATATCTTCCTGGATTTTAGAGAAAATTTCTTTTTAGAGAAATCTTCTATTACACAATTTTATTTATTGATTTCACCAGTACTTGAGTACCTTCTAAGTGCACTTTACTAGATGTCGAAAATAACAAAGGGGAATAAAGTGCACCCATACCTTCAAGATGATCACTGGTGCATAAGCTAACAGTACAGTACAATAGTTCCAGAATAATAGAGATATGTCAGAAAACTGTGAGCTCAGGGAATAGAGTGACTGATTGCTTGGTGTGATGTAAGGTTGGTTTCACAGAGGAGATCTGTTTTCTGGAGGTTTTGAAGGGTGAGCAGTGGGATAAAAGGAGGACATGTTGGGCAAAAGCAACAGTAAGTACAAAGGTTTAGAAATGTGGAAGACCTAGTTAAAGAACAGTAAAAATGGATTATAGTGTGACAACACCTACTTCCCCATACTGAAAGCTGACACTGCTTAATCAGTCATTGCATTTTTGCTGCTAAATTTATATGCAGCTTCAGACTTCTCAACGGGGTGCTTCAGGAAGCCACTACCAATTATTTGGAGTTGGCACATGAGGTGGGACTGGTTTGTCTTCTCTGCAGTGGGCATCCACTGTGCCTGGAGCATAGGATGTGTGTAGGAGTGGTGGAGAATGAGACAGGCTTGACAGGGGTGTTGGCTGGGATGAGGTTATGAGGGACTTTTTGTGCCATACCATTGAGTTTGTATTTATAGTCTCTGTAGGCAGTGGAGAGCTGTTTAAGGATTGCAGCATGAAAATGATGTAAGCAGTTGTTTTTGGAAAGATACTGTATTTTTCTGTGTATACGACAACCCCTACTTTTCTAATACAACATTAAGAAATCAGTACTCCCATGTATAAGATGACTCACAACTTTTGGTCTGACAATTTTAGACAGAAGTATTATCTTAATACAGGGAAAACTATGGTAACTAGGGAGCTTTGTAGAACATGGATTGAACTGGGTAGAACTGGGCAAAACTGAGGGCAAAGACACTATAGGTATTTCATACTACCATTAAATTTCAGTAGCCTTTAAGTTGCCAGACCAGTAGAGTATTATGACTGTTCAGATAGGAGATGATGGAGGCCTGCATGAAGGCAATAGGAATGGGGAGAAAAAGTCAGATTGAGAGTGATATAGGAAACAGAATGGGACATGGCTCTTTAGTTTTTTGTTTTTTTTTATTGTTGACAGAGAGAGAGAGAGAGAGAAAGAGAGAGAGACAGAGAGAGAGAGAGAGAGAGAGAGAGAGACAGAGACACAGAGAGAACTGAACTGGGGGAACTCCCCAGTTCAGCACATGGGTCCGCACTGGCCGGGGCCGGGATTCGATCCTCGGTCCCTGGCGCTGTAAAGTGAGCGCTTAACTCGCTGAGCCATCCCGGCTTCCCATCTTTAGTTTTTGATAAAGGAATCTTGGAAGGTTCTCAAACGTCCTGCCTGGATGGTAGGGAAGGCAGGAAGAGCAGAGTAGGTTGGGAAGATGATGACTTATACTAGTTGGAAATTAAATTGGTCTGGAAAAAATATTTTTTCTATGGAGTCATGTTGATTCCTACCAAGTTCCTGTGTTCTTCTAGATGGTTGCAAATCAACTGTTTAATGTCAGATGGTAACATGGAAAGAACATTAGAATTGGCTGCAGAAATGTGGTTTTGATTTTTGGCTTTGACACTTATTATCACTTAGTTATAACCTCAGGCAAGCCATGTAACCTCTCTGACTCCCAATGTCTTTATCTGTAAAATGGAAATATATATGTGCAGCGCTTATAAAATTGTTGTGAGAATCACATTAAGAAATTTTTGTGAGAGCATTTTGTCAACTCATGCATACTGCACACATGTGTTTTCACTGAGCCATTTCTTCCCTTTGTAAAAAGATGAATATTTCAAGATATTTTGATTCAAGATTGAGATAGGACCTCTAAGCAGTCTTAAATAAATGTGTTTGGAAGTCCAAAATAATTCTTAAGGTTGAAACAATCTGAAGTGTCAGCCTTCATCCTATCATTAGATCTTAGTCACTTCAGGAGCTGCACTAGGTTTTTAGCATAAATTGTAATGGGCTATGAGAGTCTAGTAGAATTTTAGGGAAAGTTAGTGTTTGACCATTGTTTATAATTTTAAACAATTTACATGTAAATATTACATATACTTGAATTTGGCTTTTCCTCACTTCAGCTTGTTTGATAGTCACTTAATAATTTAATTTAGACTCTTTAAATCTTTTGGGGGAATGAAGGGAGGGTTATTTATATTAATAATAAAAATGTGGGAGATGCTGGAATAGCTCAACAGGTTGAGCGCTTGCCTTGCCAACTGCAAGGTCTGGGCTTTGAGTCCTGGCTCTGGCCTATGCAAACCCATATGCTGAACTGCGGTGCAACTGCTAACCACCGAGCCCTGGCAGCCGAGATTCTCTCCTCCTATGTGGGAGACCCCCAGTTTGGTTCCCACCCTGTGAGGTCCCACCTCCACCTGTGTGGAATGAAGCCATGTCACAACTAATGATGTACAACTATGGAATAAATAAATAAGTAAATATCTTAAAAAATAATAAAAATAATGGAAATACAACTTTCTAAATTCTTGGAACCCATTTTATTTGAGACTTGTAAAATAAAAGATAACTCAGATCAAACAGTTGGCCTATTTATTGCCTGATGTATATAAAATTAAATTTTATTGGTGGGGAATGATTAAAGTTCATTTAAAATTTGTTTAATGATAGTTGACCTTTTGTGATTAATGCTATATGTACTCTATTTGTAATTTAAAGGGCTTATTATTTTACGCATAGGTATAATAAAAATACATAATTTATGAAGTTAGTTACAGAAAGGTATTTCTTGAATATATGTATAGTAAAGGCAGAACAGCTAAAAATGTGTGTCTAGGTAGTTTTATAATTTAAATCAGGTATACTCAATCTTGACAGAGGGTAACATATTTGGATAAGTGGATATGGATGGCAGTTATGGTATTATATTTAAAGGAGCTCAAGTTTGGGGATAGAAGTACCTGAGATACCTTTCTGGCATAGACCTCTTTGCTAGGATGGTCTCATATATGAGCAGATGCCACAGTGGCAGAGACGATTTTAAGAATAGACTGAAGTGTGTATAAAATTCATGTAAACCAGAATTCTTGAGTTGATAGGACATAGGAGAACATTTGGGACTGGCACTTGTTAGTAGAACTCTTTTTATGATTTGATTTGGGGGAGATTCCCCTCCAAGTTCTCCTTGTTCTTGACAAATGTGATATAGTGCTGTAATCTCAAGTGTATTTTTGAGGTCTTATGGTATTTATGCACAACTAATGTTTGAATTAATATCACATGGGAAAAATTTACCGGTAAATCTAGAGCCACACTATTTATAGAAAGAACCACAACTTCCATCATTCTGTCCTCTAGCATAGAGTTTCAGAAATGTGGCCTCAGCACTCTAACACCCTTCTGATCCCATAGCAAATGTTGCTAATTGGTCACGAGCATCTCCCATCTCTTCTGAAGCTAGCATTCTTTTTTATTTTATTTTTTTTAAGTTATTTTTTTATTTTATTCTATTTTTGACAGAAAGAGAGCGAGATACAGAGACAGAGAGAGAACTGAACTGCTCCTGCAGTTCAGCATGTGGGTTTGCATGGGCCGGAGCCGGGATTTGATCCTTGGTCCTCGGGGCTTCAGAGCGAGTGCTTAACCCGCTGAGCCATCCCGGCTTTCCCTGAAGGTAGCATTCTAGACAATCACTACCATCCTGTTAGAATTGGCACAAGAGCAGAAACCTATTTGCTTTACAAGCTTTGAGTTTTGCCAAATTACATAAAATATAGTATTTGAGTTGTTGAAAAAAGTTACGCTGAAACTGAAGTAATTATTTTTCAGTGGAAAATACGTGACATTTAATGATATTTGTTCTATGAGATGGCATAATGCTTAGTTAATTAAGGTTGCTGAATAGAAAGAAAAATAATACTCTAATAATTAAGAAAACTTAGTTTTGAAAGTTTCATTTCAGAATAGGATCAGTTATAACTTGGTTACTATAGTGCATGAAATATGTTGGAAGAACTTGGGGTCTGAACCAAATTGCTTCTAGATTGGGGGTGGCAGTAATGGTGGTAAGACCTAACTTCAAGAAGGAATAGAAACCAGGGGTGTTATTTAGGAAAGCAGTCAGCCCCCAAGAAGTCCAGATGAGCAAGCAGAACCAGAATGGGTAGACAGTAGCTGTAGATAAGAGCCAGAAAGTAATCTGTGCTGGGTAAGTCTGGTAGTTGATTTTAGTCACTGATATTGTCCAGGGGCTATATAGTCTCTAGGAAGGTGACTGGCAGTAATAAGCCAAGGCTTGCTTGCTTGCTTTTTCTTTTTTTAAGATAAGGAGTTGAGTTAACAGGATTCAGGATACAAAATACAGACTAGGTCTCAAAAATAAAGCAGACATCTATGTTTCAGAATGGGGATAAACTTGAGATTTATGGCAAAGGTGATGAGGCTGAAGTTCCTGGCTTGGGGCACATGGAGTCAGATGATCTCAAGGAGGGAGAATTGGGTTCTGATGTGGGCCTGTATTCTCCTTAGAATCCCTGTCATAGACATTGTCTATGAATGAAAACAATGAATGAATTATTTTTTCAGGACTGACCTGGAAACATCCCTTGAATCAGCTCACGCTTTTGCTTAATATTCTCCAGTAGCTTTCCATTCAATCTGAACTCCTTATACTGTTTCTTAAAGGCCTGTGTGATCTGTCCCTGCTACCCATCTACAAAATGCTTTCAGGGCCTTACCAGACACTGAATCCTGGTTCTGGGACAGGTTCTTTCTTCAGTTCTGCAGTTAGCTGCTACCCAACTTTAAGGTTTCTATTTTTTTCTTTTTCTTTTTCTTTTTTTTTAAGATTTATTTGATTGTTTTTGACAGAGACAGACAAGTGGGAGGGCCCAGAGTTGTCTCCATAGTTGTACAGTACAATGTACATCATCAGTTTTTGACTTGGGGCTGTGTAGAGTGGGAACTGGGCTGGGGGACTCCCACATGGGAGGCACACCCCTCGAGCCAGGGGTTGAACTGGAGGGGTGGGGGGTGTGAGGCAAAAACTGAACTGGGACCTGGGAAGCACACCCCAGTTCAGCATATGGGTCTGCTGGGGCTGGGAGTTGATTCTTGGTCCCCAGGGGCTGCAAAGTGAGTGCTTAACCCTCTGAGCTATCCCAGCTTCCTCCAAGGTCTCTATGTGAATGTCATCTTTTCAAGAAGTCTTTCCTGACTACCCTAAATTGGGTCATTTCTGTTGTTTTCTTTATATCCCTTTTCTGCTCTTAATAGCATTTATTACTTATTATAATTATTTTATTTGATTGCTATTTTTGGTCTATGTTCACTAAAACATAAGCTGTAAAGGGCAAGGATCATGTCTGGCTTGTTCTCTACTGCATCCTCAGTGCTTACCTATTGTGTTTAGTAGATATTCAACAAATATTTTTTGAATGAATGAGGGAGACAAAGGGAATCTGGCAGGAGGACTGGATATATCTATTGCTGTCTCAGTTGCAGCATAAAAGAACATACTTTCACATGATCAGAAGGACCTAAATATTGCCCAGAGTTTAGTCACATAGGAAAAATGTGGGGAATAATTTTGAGAGCTATTTATTAATTCTAAAAATTGCATGAATTCTGTGTCTTTTTGGTGGGCATAGTTTATTTTTTGCTTATTCAGTTAATTTGAATCATAATAGTATGACTAATAATCAGTCCTTTGATGAAATTTCTACTCCAAAGATTGCTATCTACCTTATTTAAAATTATTCATTTACATAATTATCTGTGATTTTTTTTTTTTTTTCTGAAACTGCTTAATTTCCACCAAATAGTTGGGTGGTTCATCAGATATTGTGATTCCCCTGAGGTGAGGCCATTTCAGAGCGTATGCTACATAAAGTCTAATACTTAATACACAGGGCTGTGGGTGGCCCCACTAGGGGTAGGCCTGAAAGATCTGATTGTCAGCATTTAAGATTTAAAATGTCTGCTAAAGATGACAGTGTTGTCTTAGTTGATGATTCTTTTTAAAGATATTATTATTTTTTTTTATTTATAAAGATTTATTTTTATTGTTTTTGATAGAAAGAGAAAGACAGAGAGACAGAGGCAGAGAAAAGGGGGAAGGCCCAGAACAGTCTTCACAGTTGTATGTCATTAGTTTTCGACAGCTTCACTCCATAGGCGGGCACAGGTCTGCGCAGGGCAGGAACCGGGCCAGGGGCCTCTTGTATTGGAGGCATGCCCCTGCTGGGAGCCTCCTACATGGGAAGTATGCCTGGGGAGGAAGCCTAATGAGGGACCTCCCACATGGGAAGCTCACTCAATCAAGCTGGGGACACACCCCAGTTCAGCATATAGGTAGGTCTGCACAGGCTGGGGCCGGGGTATGATCTTCGGACCCTGGGGTCGCAAGACGAGCACTCAACTGGCTGAGCCTCCCAATATTTTATTTGAGAGGGGAGAGAGACAGAGAGAGAGAGAAGGGGAGAGGGCCCAGATAGGTCTCCACAGTTGTATGTCATTAGTGTGACATTGTTTTGTTTCACACAGGTGGATGTGGGTTTGTGTGGGGCAGGAACTGAACCAGGGGCCTCCTGCATGGGAGGTGAGAACCTTTACCACTGAACCATCCCAGGGGTTACCAGTTGTGCTGTAATTCATCATAAGGGTTTGCATGATCTGGGACTGGGAATTGAACAATGGACCTCATTATTGTGAGGCAAATGCAACCACTAAGCTATTCTGGCATCCCCAGTTGATGATTTCTTTATGACAGACATTTCATATTAGGACTAGTTTTTTGTTGTTGAGATTTAATGTTTGAGAGAAAGTAAGAGAGAGAGAACGGGGCGGGCCCAGAGCAGTCTCCATAGTTGCACATCATTAGTTGTGACATGGTTTCATTCCACAGAGGTGGTTGTGAGGCCATGCGATGTGGGACCCGAACCAGGGGCTTATGCATGGGAAGTGAGAATCTTTGCCACCAAGTCATCCAGGTGGTTACCAGTTGCGCTGCAGTTCAGCATATGGGAAAGCATGAGCCGGGCCGGGAATTAAACCTCAGACCTTGTGATTGCTAGCCCTCACCCGCTGAGCTATCCCAGCTTCCCTGACTATTTGTTTCTTAAAGCCATTCTAAAGCAATTTATTGGAAGACATTGGTTTTTCTGTTTCCTGGGAACTTGTCTAGTAAATCTGAAGATCATATCAGATATTTCAGGATGAGTTAAAAAGCAGGGTCTAAAACACAGGCTTGATTTTTTTTGACATCAAAGATTATGTACTAAGCTCTTCAGAAACAATAAATTTTGGGAAACGAGTTCTTTGATTTATGTACAAAACTCTTGACTACATTGAATGTCTGAAAATTTCCTAAAACACTATTCTCAGCATTGTCTAAATCACATCCTTATGTTCTTACAATGTTTAAAACTTAGGTCTAGTATCAGACATCAGTTTCTATTTTTTCCCTTAAAATGTATTAAGTCTCCATCAACAACTGCTTCCAAAACTTCTTTGGCCAGATAATAGAGAGAAATCTGATTTCAAATGAGTTCATTAATTTCAGGGAAATGAAAAGATTGGCTTAAACTTAAATATTGGAAACTCCAAAAACTCTGCTGTGATCCCTTAAGAGTTCCAGACTACCTATTGTTTAAAATTCTAATTGAATGAGTTCCTAATTGGTCATCAGACAAGTAGAAGAAAATTTTTAACACTTAAAATGTCAAACAGTGCATTATTGAGGAACAGTCTCTGAAGAAATCAGTTTGGGTACCAAGATTTTGAATGAACAATAATCAAATGTCCCTAATTTACTGTAGAAAACTGCCTGGGACTGGAGTTAAATTCTTTAAACCTAGTTTTTTTTTTTCTATTATGATTTAGATGTTTGGGGCATGTCAAGGATGTAGACCAGGGGTTCCCAACCTTTTTATACCCTAGGGCGCATTCTAAAATATCGGTAGGGCAGTGGGCACCAGCTATTTCTAAGGATATTTATTATTGAACAAGAATAAAAAATAATAAAAATAATTTTAAAATAATAAATTTATTGTACAAATTATATACACAAAGAAACATATATACAAAACGTAATACAAAGTAAATAAAAAACACACGTATAATAAAATCATTTAAAAAAACATAGAAGAAAACATAAAAAAAAACAATCTGTCAGTGTGATCTTTGGCATTGCATTTCATTGGCCAGTGCCTCGTAATTACGAGAGTATGACGACAACCCTGTTAGCAAACAATTACTAAGATGCTCATCGGTAAGTCGAGATCTATATCGTGATTTTATTAAATTCATGTTTGAAAACAAAGATTCGCATAAATACGTTGACCCGAAAAACGATTTGATTTTATATGCCGCTTTTTTTAAAAATGGGAACCTCTCTTTGTCGACTATGTTCCATAAGTCCTCTGATACTAAGGATTTTAGCAAAATATCGTTCTT
>PVKE010022883.1:0-25173 GCA_004027555.1 Craseonycteris thonglongyai
GGACAAGTCTCTTGACTTCTTTGTATGTCTATTTCCTCAGCTGTAAAAAGATGTTAGTAATAGTGTTGCTGTGAAGATTAGAGCACTAAAGCATGTAATATGCTTATGAGAGTAACCAGTTCATAGTAAGCACTCAATAAATGATAGTTATGATTATTTAAACAAGAAGTTAGATGTGTGGTCTTTTTGCCCATCGTATCTCCAGCATCAAGCCCAGAGTTTGGCACATAGCAGATGTTCAGTAATGGTCACTCTGTGTTACTTCCACTCAAGCACTCGCTATAGCTAAGCGTGGGTCTCTGTGTGTCGTAGACTCATTATTGATTGATTGGATTATGTTAGAGCACAAATGAGGTGAACTTAGATATCATAGTGGTTGTCACATTCTGCCCTGGGCAATGTGCAGAATTAAATAATGATTTAATGAATCATTATTGAATTAATGAATTAATGAATTAAATATTCATTAATATTTTGTTTAGGAATTTGGCATGTACTTTAACTTTTCTTTGCTGAAAAGGCCAAGCTGTTTATCCCCAAAATACCTAAATCATCCTTTTCTTGAAGCATCTTCTCTAGAAGACCTGCCTGGTCACAAAGGGATGGTGAGGGAGAGGAGGCACACACCACTTAATAAGATTGTTCTGAGGATTAAATGTATTAACGTGTAAAGTGCTTGAATTGCTGTGTGTATTCATCTGTGACTTGTTTTTCTCAGTCACCTGTATGTTTGGCTTGCCATCTATACTATTGTTGCATGTAAGTGTAGCTTGTTTATTCTCCTTGTTCTGTAACATTACATTTTGTTAATATCCCATGGTTTATTTGTCCATCTTACTGTTCATGAGCATTAAGTAGTTTCTAGTTTTTGGTTATTAAATACAATTAAATGAAAAGAAATTTTTGTCCTTATAAACTTTGGAATCAGCTTATTAAGTTACACCAAGTTACACACACACACACACAACTTTTGGGATTTTGGTTGGAAATATACTCAATCTGTAGATCAGTTTAAGGAGAGTTAACATCTTTGTAATATTGAATTTTCTGTAAACATAATATGTCTCTTCATCTATGTAGAATTTTTCATGATATTTGAGGAAAGTTTTGTAATTTAAAAAGGCTTGCATATCATTGTAAGAAATGGTATTACTTATTTCTCTTGCTATTGAAAATGCCTTATTTGAAAATTACAATTTATAGCAGTTTATTGCTAATGTACACAAATATAATTGGGGTTTTGTATATTGCATTTGTAACTGGCAAACCTGATCAATTGATTTATTTTGATAATTTGTATATTAATGGCAGTTATCTTTTTTTTCCCTCCAATCTGTGGTGTTTTTTTTTTGCAGTTGTTCTTCCATATATCACTGCACTGCTAGAATCTCCTAGATCTAATATATTCATGCCATTTCAGTACAGTGTTGGATAGAAATGTTAATAGTATGCATTCTTATGTTGATGCTTATTTTTAAAGAAATGCTTTTAAAGTTTCACCATTGAATACATTTGCTGTAGTTTTTTTGTAGATACCATTTGACAGGTTAAGAAAGTTCAGTTTATTCTTAATTTGCCAGTAGGACTGTTTTTAATGAGTAGATGCTGAATTTTATTAAAGGTGCTTTCTGTATCCACTGAGATGATATATTGATTGTATATTTGAATGTGTTAACGTGAATTATCTTAAAGATTTTTTATTATGTTGAAATAATATTGCAGTCCTAGGGTAAAAACTGCTTGAATTTTATTCATTAATATTTTGTTTAGGAATTTGGCATTTTGGTTTATGAATGACATTGGCCTGTACTTATTTTTTTAATAGGGATTTTATTTATTTATTTTTTCTTAATTTTTTATGACTTACTTATTGATTGATTGATTTTTAAAGATCTTTATTTTATTGTTTGAGAGAAAGTGAGAGAGAGAGAGAGAAGGAGACAGGGCCCAGAGCAGTCTCCATAGTTGTACATCATTAGTTGTGACATAATTTCATTCCACAAGGTGGATGTGGGTCAGATGGTGGGAACTGAACTGGGGGCCTCTTGCATGGAAGGCAAGAACCTTTGCCACCACCCTGGCAATTATAGTTGTGCTGCAGTTCAGTATATGGGTCTGCACAGGCTGGGGTCAGGACTTGATCCCCGGACCTCAAAGTTGCAAGGCAACTACTCAGCCTGCTGAGCTATCCTGGCACCCCCTTATTTATTTATTTTAACATTCAATATTATATTTTATTAATTTAAGGTGTATAGCACAGTGGTTAGACATTTATATAATTTAAGATGTAATCCCCCTGACTGGTATCCACCTGGCACTATGCATAGTTATCATATTACTGACTGTTCTCTATGCTGTACTTTACACCCCCATGACTATTTTGTAACTACCAGTTTGTATTTCTTAATCCCTTCAGATTTTTCACTCTGCTCCCAACCCCCCTTTCATCTATCACTCCAATCAATCTAGTACCCATTTGACACCATACATAGTTATTACAATATTATTGACTATATCCTAAATGCTATATCCTACATCCTCAAGAATGACTACTATGTAACAACCAATTTATACTTCTTAATCCCTTCCCCTTTTTCACTTCCCTCAACCTCCCACCCAACTGGAAACCATCAAAATATATTCTGTATCTATGAGTTTGTTTCTATTTTGTTTGTTTATTTTGCTCTTTAGAGTCCACATATAAGTGAAATCACATTGCACCTGTGTTTCCCTGTCTCACATACTTAGCACAATCCCCTACAGGACCATCCTTGCCACCCCAGATGGGAAGAACCCATTCCCATCCATGGCCAAGCAACATTCCATTGTATATATCAAGTTTGTCTAACCCACGGCACACAGGCCGCATGTGGTCCAGGACAGCACTAAATGTGGACCAATACTAACTTGTACTTTCTTAAAACATCATGAGATGTTTTTGTGCGTGTGACTTTTTTTTTCTGCTCATCAGTTATCATTAGTGCTAGTGTATTTTATGTGTGGTCCAAGACAAATCTTCTTCCAGTGTGGGCCAGGGAAGCCAAAAGATTGGACAATACATATGTACCATGTACTTGGCCTATAATCTTTCCATTCTCATATTTCCCTGTTTGATTTTGATGCCATAAAGTGAAAACTATTTTCTTTCATTTTATTTTCTGACAGAGGTTGTCCAAGAAACTACCTGTTCTTTAAAGATTTGGCACAACTTTCAGGTAACAACATCAGGGCATGGCCTCTTCTTTGTAAGAAATATTTTCATTGATACAATCTTTTAAATAAGTATTTATTCACCAGTTTGCTATTTCTACTTGTCAGTTTTAAGTTATGGTTTTCTAAAAATTTTCTATTTCACATCACTTTTCAAATTTATTAGCATAAATTTCTTACACAGTAGACTGTTCATTAACTGGAACTCAAGCAACTGATGCTCTCAAGAAACCAGCAATTTTTTTTAATTTTTAAAAAAATTTTTTTTCTGGTTGCTTGATATTTTGCCAGTTGCTTGAATTCTGATTAATGGAGAGTCTACTTCCATTTATCCAGTGTCTACCAATTCCCATGGGTGCCAGTTAACTGAGAGTTTAATGTATTTGTGTTTTGAAAAATCTGTTTCATTTGCAGTTATATTCTCTCTTTTTTTCTAATATTGTTTACTTGTACCTTCTCTGTTTTATCTTGATTAGTCTTAACAAAGTTTATCACTTCTATAAGTTTCTTTTCAAATAATCAACTTTTGGATTCTTTCAGTTATCTTTTTGTTTTCTATTGAACTATTTTTCTTATCCTATTTCTTCCACTGTCTTTGGATTTATTCTGGGGTTTTTTTAGCTTCTGGAGTTGGATGATCAGCTTATTAGTTATCAGACTTCCTTCTTTTTAAATATAATCATCCTATGTTATAATTGGCCTAGTAAACAGGGATAATATTCCACAGGTGCACAACTATATGAACATGTGAAGTTGTAAAATATTTTCAGAAAATTTAGTAAGTAATCACAACTCTGGGATTTCTTAGTTTCTTCACCACTTACCCAGTAGCCACGGCCACTTCGGTCCCTTTTGCAGGACTACTAGGACCTACTGGTTATCATCTAGCAACTAAAGGGTTAATGCCTGGTAGAGCAGGAGGTATCTCCAGTAATTGATGCTGGCCCTACCCAAGGCTAGCTTCTGTTTGTTTTCTCTTTCTCTCTCTCTCTCTCTCTCTCTCTCTCTCTCTCTCTCTCTCTCTCTCTCTCTTTTTATTATTAGTTTTAGGTGTATAAAACAACATGATTAGGGGAAGCCTGGATGGCTCAGTGGATTAAGCACTCACTTTGCAGCCCCAGGGACCAAGGAATGAATCCCAACACCAGCCCGTGCAAACCCATATGCTGAACTGGGGTGTGCTTCTCAAGCGGGAGGCCCCAGTTTGGTTCTTACCCCCCCTTGTTCGGCCCCTGGCTTGAGGGGCTTGCCTCCCATGCAGGAAGTCCCCAGTCCAGTTCCCAGCCTGCGTGGCCCCCGCCCACCTGTGTGGCATGAAACCATGTCAAAACTGATGATGTGCAACTATGGAGACTGCTCTGGGCCCTCCCCCTTTTCTCTGTCTCTGTCTCTGTCTCTCTCTGTCAAAAACAATAAAATCAATCTTAAAAAAAACATGATTAGACACTTATATCCTTCACAAAGTGATAACCCCAACAAGTCTGCTACCCATCTGACATTATACATAGCTATTATAATACCACTGACTATAATCCCTATGCTATACTTTACATCCTGTGACCATATATATATATATATATATATATATATATTTAATTATAGTAGACATACAATCTCATTTTATATGAGTTTCAGGTGTACAGTGCAGTGATCAGGCATTTATATAATCTATCAAGTGATACCCCCATAAATCCAATACCCATCTGACACCCTAGTCTTTACAACATTATTGACTATATTTCCCATACCATCTTTTGCATCCCTGTGACTATTTTGTGAATACCAACCTGAACTTCCCAATCCCCTCACTTTCTCACACATCCCCCAACCCCTTTCCCATTTAGCCACCGTCAGTTTATTCTCTGTGTCTATGAGTCTATTTCTGTTTTGTTTATTCATTTATTCTGTCCTTTAGATGCCACATATAAGTAAAATCATATGACATTTCCCTTTCTCTGACTGACTTACACAACCTAGAACAATAGTCCATGTTGTTGTAAATGGTAAGATTACATTGTTTTTACGGCAGAGTAATAATCCATTGTATAAATGTACCACATTTTCTTTATTCAGTCATCCATTGATGGGCATTTTGGTTGTTTCCATGTTTCGGCTATTGTGAATACTGCTGCAGTAAAAGTTTTTTTTTTCACAGCAAAGGAAACCATCAACAAAACAAAAAGACATACTACTGAACGGGCGAAGATATATGCCAATGATACGTCTGATAAGGGGTTAATATCCAAAATTTATAAAAACAAAACAAACAAAAAATACAAACCTATACAATTCAACACCAAAACAACCCAATTTAAAAATGGGCAGAAGACCTGAATAGACATTTCTCCAAAGAGGACATACACAGGGCCAACATACATGTGAAAAGATGCTCAATGTCACTAATCAGAAAAATGCAACTCAAAACCACAATGAGATAACCACCTCACTCTGTCAAAATGGCTATCATCAATATATCAACAAACAAGTGTTGGCTAGGATGTGGAGAAAAGGGAACCCTTATACACTGTTGGTGAGATTACAAATTGGTGCCGCCACTATGGAAAACTATGAAGGTTTCTCAAAAAATTAAAAATAGAACTACCTTATGACCCAGCAGTTCCACTCCTGGGTATTTATCAAAAGATATCCAAAACACTAATTCAAAAATACATATGCACTACTATGTTTATCGCTAGCTCTTACTTTAACAGATCAGTGTCCTTGCCATTTCTAGTTTGATTCCATTCTCATCAGAGAACTAACTTTCTATGATTTCAATACATTGAACTATACTGAGGTTTTTCTTTATGGACCAACATGAAAGGTTTTGGTGAATATTCCAGGAGCACTTGAAAAATTTTTACAGTTGGGTTCAGTTTAGTATATAAATTTAGTTAAGACATGTTTGTTCATCAGGCTCAAATGCTCTATACTCTTCTGGGATTTTGTCTGCTTATGGATATGCAAAGCTTATTAGTTTTCTTGTAACATCAATTTTGAAGCTTTGTAAATCACTACAAACAAATCTAAAATTGCTATATCTGCCTAGTGACTTGAATATTTTATTGATGCGCAAGGAGATTATTTTTGGTAGTCTAGTATGTTGTCATTTTGCCCTGTAATTAATTTTTCCTGGTATTAATATACATACATAGGTTTTATTTAGCTTAATACTAGCCTGGTATATCTTTTCCTATACTTAAAACGTTTTTAATAGAGATACAATTCACATACCATAAAATTCACCATTTAAAAGTGTATAACTTAGTGGTATTTAGTATATTCACATGGGTGTGTGCCATCACCACTAATTCCATAACATTTTCATCACCCCCAAAGGAAACCAAATATTCTTTATTTTCTTTTTTAGCAGTTTAATAACATTAGTAACTTTAACTGCTCATCAAGGACAATTCTTTGGTTTTTTAAAAGACTTTTTTCATATTTTAAATTAGAAGTGACATGTGAGTTTATATTAGTTGCAGGTGTGCAGCATAGTGATTCAATAGTTATATAACTTAAGAAGTGATCAGAATATTCTTACATATGCTGCCTACAAGAGACTCGCTTTACATTGAAACACACACACAGTGAAGGTAAAGGGATGGAAAAAGACACTTTATAAAATGGAAAAAAAACAAACAAAAAAGAAATCACACACCCTTTAGAGTCATTCCAGATTCCCCTCTCTTCTTAGCCCCTAGCAACCACTAATATACTTATTATCTCTATAGATTTGTGTATTCTGGACATTTCATATAAGTGGAATCAAATAATACATTGCCTTTTTATCTGGCTTCCCTCATTGGGCATAATATTTTCAAGATTAATCCATGTTGTAGCATGTGTAGGTACTTATTATTGTTTATAGCTGAATAATATTCCATTGCATGGGTATACCACATTTTGTTTATCTATTCATGAATTGATGGACATTTGGGTTGTTTCCAATTTTGGCTATTATGAATAGTGCTGTTGTGAATATTCTTGTACAAGTTTTTGTATGGATATATGTTTTCACTTCTTTTGAATATATACCTAGGAATGGAATTGCTGAGTCATGTTGTAACTATATCTACAGTAGGCCCACCTTATCTGCAGGGGACACATTTCAATACCCCCAGTGGATGCCTCAAACTACAGATAGTACTGGACCACATGCACATACACACATTGCTTTTTCCTATACATACATACCTATGATAAAGGTTAATTTATAAATTAACCACAGTAAGGGGTTAATAATAACTAGTAAAAATGAAATAGTTATAATGATATACAATAATACTTAAGTGAATGTGCTCTCTCTCAAAATACTGGACTATGCTCACTTTTTCACTTAAAGGAAACACGTTATGGATTCTTTTTGACGTATTCAAATTGCCAGCAACATTATTCTTGTGCTTTGGAGCCATTATTGAGTAAACTAAGGGTTACTTGAACACAAGAACTTTGATACCACAATATCGATTTCATAATTGAGATGGCTACTAATGGCTGACAAGCAAGGAGCATATACAGTGTGGATATACTAGACAAAGGGATGATTCATTTCTTGGGCAAGACAAAGCTGGACTGTGTAAGATTTCATGACACTACTAAGAATGCTGTGCAATTTTAAACATGTGAATTGTTTATTATTATAATTTTCCATTTAATATTTTCAGATGGTGGTTGATGAGTAAAGGTAACTGAAACCACAGAAAGCAAAGCCCCTCAGGATAAGTGGGGATTACTGTATAATGCTGCCAAACTGTTCTTCAAAGCTATTTCACCATTTTACATTCCCAAAAGCAATATATAAGGGTTCCAATTTCTCTATATCCTCACTTACACTTGTTATTGTTCATTTTTTATTATAGCCATTCTAAGTGGATGGGAAGAGGGGGTGGGGAGGAGTATGGGGGCATCAAATATATGGTAATGGACTATGAATGGTGAACACATAAAGCAACACATGGACAATGTAATGTAGAATTGTACACAACCAATGCCACCCCAATAAATTTAACAATAAAAAAAAGAAAATTTCTCATTGTGATTGTAATTTACATTTTGATCATAACTAATGGTGTTAAACATGTACTTATTGGCCATTTCTGTATCTTTGGAGAGATGTCTATTCAAGTGCTTTGACCATTTTTTATTTTTATTTAACATTTTTTGTTAAATTTATTAGGGTGACATTAGTTAGTAAAAATTACATAGGTTCCAGGTGTATAACTCTATAGTACTTTGTCTATGTGTTACAATATGTGTTCACCACCCTATTTTTAATTTTTCCAAGATTTATTTTGCTTGAGAGGAGGAGAGAGAGAGGTAGGGGGAGGGTCCATAGCAGTCTCCATAGTTGTACATCATTAGTTGTGACATGGTTTCATTCCACACAGGTGCATGTGGGGTCACTTGGGGCAGGCCTCCCGCATGGGAGGTGAGAACCTTTGCCATCATCCTAGTGGTTACCAGTTCAGCATATGCATTTGCACAGGCTGAGGCTGTGATTCCATCCTGACATCGTGGTTGCAAGGCAAGCTCTCAACCTGCTGAGCTATCCCGGCATCCCAGCCAATTTTTTAATTGGGTTATTTGTCTTTTTTATTTGTATTGATTTGTAAGAGTTCTGTATGTATTCTGGAAACTAAGAACTGATCAGACACGTTGTTTGTAAATTGTCCTGTGGGTTGTCTTTTGATGTTCTTCACATGTCTTTTTTTTTTTTTTTTCACTTTTTTTTTTTTTAAATTTATTGTTAAATTTGATGAGGTTACATTGGTTGGTAACAATTAGACAGTTTACAGATGTACAAGTCCACCTCACATCATTCATGCACATGTCTTTTGAAACTCAAAAGTTTTAAATTTTGATGAAGTAAAATTTACCTGTTATTTTTCTTTTATTGCTTGTGCTGTAGGTGTCATATCACAGAAACCATTGTCTAATTCAGGATCACAAAGATTTATGCCTAAGTTTTCTTTTAAAAGTGTCATATTCTTAGCTCTTACATTTAGCTATTTGGTCTATTTTGAATTAATTTTTACTTATGTTGTGGGGAAGCTGGGATGGCTCAACGGGTTAAGCATTCACTTTGCAGCCCTGGAGCCCGAGGATAGAATCCCCGCCCTGGGCCATGTGGACCCATATGCTGAACTGGGGTGTGCCCCCAGTTCAGTTCTTGTTGGGGGACCTATGCAGGAGGCTCCCAGCCCAGTTCCTGCCCTGTGCAGCCCTGAGCCCACCTGTGGAGTGAAACTGTATGGAAAACTAATGCTGTCAACTATGGAGCCTGCTATGGGTCCTCCGCTTCCTCTCTGTCTCTCTCCTCACTGTCAAAAAAACCCCAATGAAATAAATCTTTAAAACAATTTTTTTTTTTTAACTTATGTTGTGAGGTAGAAGTCCAACTTAATTTTCCGCATGTGTATATCTGGTTGTCCCAACACCATTTGTTCAAAAAATTCCTCTTTCCCCCCACTGAATCTTTTTAGCATCCTTGATGAAAATCAATTCACCATAAATTTGAAAATTTATTTCTGGGCTCTCAGTCCTATTCCATTGGTTCATATATCTAACTTTATGACAGTACCACTATATATATATATATATATATATATATATATATATATATATATATATATATATATATATATATATAATTCAGTTTCTAAATTAGGAAGTGTGAGTCCTCCAAACTTTGTTCTTTTACAGGGCCCTTGAAGTTCCATATAAATTTTACATCAATTTTTTTTTCAAATATATATTTTTTTATTTATTTTGACAGAGAGAGAGAGAGAGATACAGAGACAGAGACAGAGAGAACTGAACTGGGGGAGCTCCCAGTTCAGCATATGGTTCCGCACGGGCCGGGGCTGCGATTCAATCTTCGGTCCCCGGCGCTGCAAAGTGAGTGCTTAACCCACTGAGCCATCCCGGCTTCCCTCATATAAATTTTAGAATCAACTTATTAATTCCTACAAATAATTCAGCTGTAATTTTGACAGGGATTTTGTTGAATCTGTAGAGAAATAAGAGAGTGTTGACATCTTTTTAAATTTTTATTTTTTTGTTTGCTTTTTTATTTGTTTATTGGTAAATTTATTAGAGTGACATTGGTTGGTAAAAATTGCATAGATTCCAAGTGTACAATTATACAATCCATCATCTATGTGTTGCATTCTGTGCTAACCACCCAGAATCAGTTCTCCTTCCATCACCATATCATTGATGCCCCCTCCCTCCTCCACCCCATCCTCCTCCCTTACCCTCAAGTAACCACTAAATTATTGACTGTGTCCATGAGTTTTTGTTTCTTTGTTACTTTGACAATTAAGTCTTAGGTCCATGAACATGGGATATTATTCCATTTATTTAGGTCCTCTTTCAGTTCTTTCAACAATGTTTTATAGTTTTCAGAGTATAAGCTTTGCATTTATTTTATGTATTCCTAAGTATTCTTTATTCTATTGTAAAATGAATTGTTTTTTAAATTTTCTTTTGTTTACTCTTTCTCCTTTATGGAAATATTATTGACTTTTATATGTTGATCTTGTATCTTGCAACACTGTTGAACTCATTTATTAGTCCTAAAAATTTTTTTTAGTGGATTCCTTGATCTTTTCTCTCTCTGTCAGGTCATCTGCAAATACAGTTTTATTTCTTCCTTTCCAATCTAGATACCTTTTGCTTCTTTTTCCTGCCTAACTTCCCTTACTAGATCCTCTAGTACAATGTTGAAAACATGAGGTGAGAACAGTCATCTTTTTCTTCTTCCTGATTTTAGGAGCATTGCATTTAGTCTTTCACCATTAAGTGCAATACTATTAACTTTTGTTTTTTTATAGAGGTGCTTTATCAGCTTGAGAAACTTCTCCTCCATTTTTGGTTTTTGTTTTTATTAAGTTTACTGGGGTGACATTGGTTACTAAAGTCTAATAAGATTCAAGTGTAAAATTCTATAAAACATCATCTATATATTGCATGGTGTGCTCACCACCCCAGAGTCAGTTCTCCTTTCACTACCATATATTTGACCCCACCTCCCTCCTCTACCATCCCTTTCTTCCTTTACCCTCTGATAGACACTGAACTGTTGTCTTTATCTAGGAGTTTTTGTTTGTTTGTCTTCTTTCATTGTTGCTTTCAGTTTTATATCACACATATGAGTAAAGTCATATGGTCTCTTGACTTTTTCTGTCTGACTTATTTTGCTGAGCACAATAATTTTAAGATACATACGTGTTGTCACAAATGGCAGTATTTCATCATTTTTATTGCCGAGTAACATTTTATTGTGTATATGTACCACATATTCTTTATCCAATCATTTAATAAACACTTAATAAAATGGGTATAGAAAACATTTATCAATCATTTATCAAAGGACACTTTGGTTGTGTCTATGAATGGCCACCATAAATAATGCTTCAGTGAAAATCTATGGACATATATCTTTGCAGACAAAAGTTTTCAAATGTTTTGGGTAGATACTCAGAAGAGATGTAGCTGGATTATATAGTAATTCTATTCTTAATT
Source organism: Craseonycteris thonglongyai (assembly GCA_004027555.1). Classification (NCBI taxonomy): domain Eukaryota; kingdom Metazoa; phylum Chordata; class Mammalia; order Chiroptera; family Craseonycteridae; genus Craseonycteris; species Craseonycteris thonglongyai. The sequence continues at coordinate 11,740 of PVKE010022883.1, forward strand.
TTTTGAGGAACCTTTATACTGCCTTTCATAGTGGTTGTACCAATTTACATTCCCACCAGCAGTGTATGAAGGTTCCTTCTTCACAGCTTCTCCAACACTCGTTAATATTTTTCTTGATGATGATACTATTCTAACAGGTGTGAGGTGATATCTCATTGTGGTTTTAATTTGCATTTCCCTAATAGCTAATAAAGTTGATCATTTTTTTAAAAATATACCTGTTGGCCATTTGTATGTATTCTTGGGAGAAGTGTATCTTTAGGTCCGCTGCCCATTTTTTTTTTTTTTGACAGAGAGAGAGAGAGAGATACAGAAACAGAGAGACTGATACTGAGTGATGGGCACATAATACGATGCATGAATGATGTGATGTGGACTTGTACATCTGTAAACTGTCTAATTGTTACCAACCAATGTAACCTCATCAAATTTAACAATAAATTAAAAAAAAAAAAAAAAGAAAGAAAGAAACAGAGAGAGAACTGAACTGGGGGAGCTCCACATGGGCTGGGGCCGGGATTTGATCCCTGGTCCCCGAGGGCTGCAAAGTGAGTGCTTAACCCACTGAGCCATCCTGGCTTCCCCAGCCCCCTGCCCATTTTTTTAAAGATGTATTTTTATTGTTTTTGAGAGACAGAGAGAGAGAGAGAGCGATACAGAGATAGAGACAGAGAGAAGTGGGGAGGGCCCAGAATAGTTTCCATAGTTGAACATCATCGGTTTTTCCACATAGTTTCATTCCACAGGTGGGCGCGGGGCTGCACAGGGCAGGAACTGGGCCAGGGTCTCACCATGGTGAGAACCAAACTGGGGGCACTCCCCAGTTCAGCACATGGGTCCACACAGTCTGGGGCTGGGACTCGGTCCCCAGGGCTGCAAAGTGAGCACTCAACCCACTGAGCCATCCTGGCCTCCCCTCTTTGCCCATTTTTTAATTGGACTTTTTTTTTTTTTGCTATTGAGTTGTATGAGTATATATATATACATACATACACACACACATACATACACACACATATATACATACACACACCCTTATCAGAGACATTGTTTGCAAATATCTTCTCCCATTTGTATAGTTGCCTCTTTACTTATTTGATGGTTTCTTTTTCTGTGAAGAAACTTTTTAGTTTGCTGTAGTCCCGTTTATTTATTTTGTATTTTACTACCCTTACCTGTAAGGTCAAATACATAAATTTCTCCCTTAACTCAAGGTCCATAAGTTTAGTATTTATTCTTTCTGCTATGCAATTTATTGTTTCAGGTCTTATTTGGAGGTATTTGATCTATTTTTATTTTATTTTGGCATGTGGTGACAGATTGCATCTAGAATCATTCTTTGGCATGTGACTTTCCAATTTTCCCAGCACCAATTACTGAAAAAGCTTTAAAAAAAAAAATCTCCGTTGTATGTTTTTGGTTCCTTTGTCAAAAATTATCTGTTTGTTTTTGGGTTTTCACTTCTATTCCATTGGTCTGTATGTCTTTTTTTTCTGCCAATACCAAGTTGTTTTGATTGTTAGGTTGTAGTATAAATTGAAATCAGGGAGTATGGTACCTCCAACTTAGTTATTTTTTCATAGGATTGCTTTGACTATTCAGTGTCTTTTATGAATCCATCAAAATCTGATGTGTTTTGTTTTGTTTTATCTGTTTCTTGGAAAAATGTCATTGGGATTTTGATGGAGAATACATTAAATCTGTATGCTGCTTTAAGTTTGTTCCAAGTATTTTGTTTTGTTGAAATTGCAAAAGGTATTGGTTTTCTTATTTCTTTTTCTGAATTTTTATTGTTAGCATATAATAATGCAATGGATTTTTGTACGTTGACTTTACATCCTGCAAATATACTGTATTTGTTTATTGTCCCTAATAATTTTTTCACTGGAGTCTTTAGAGTTTTCTATATAAAGAATCATGTCATCTGCAAAACGTGACAATTTAACTTCTTTTTTTTATTTTATTGTTTTTGACAGAGAGAGAGTGATACAGAGACAGAGACAGAGACAGAGAGAAGGGGGAGGGCCCAGAACAGTCTCCATGGTTGCACATGATTGGTTTTCCCACATAGTTTCATTCCACAGGTGGTCGGGACTGCACAGGGCAGAAACTGGGCCAGGGTCTCACCCCAGTGAGAACTGAACTGGGGGCACTGTGGGTCCGCATGGGCCGGGGCCGGGATTCGATCCTCGGTCCCTGGGGCTGCAAAGTGAGCGCTTAACCCACTGAGCCATCCCAGCTTCCCCAACTTAACTTCTTCATTCCCAATTTGGATGCTTTTTATTTCTTTTTCTTGTCTGAGGGCTCTGGCTAGAACATTTAGTACTATATTTAATAGTAGTGGTGACAGAAGACATCCCTGTCTTGTTCCTGATTTTAGAGGAAAGGCTTTTAGTTTTTCCCCATTCAGCATAATATTGGCTGAGAGTTTGTCATATGTGGCCTTTATTTTGTTGAGATAGTTTTTTTCTATACCCATTTTATTAAGTGTTTTAGTAATAAATGGATGTTGTATCTTGTCAAATGCATTTTCTGCATCAATTGATATAACCATATGGTTTTAATCTTCTATTTTGTTTATGTGGTATATCTCATTGACCAATTTGCAAATGTTGAACCATGCTTGTGGCCCCTGGAATGAAGCCCACTTGATCATGTTGTATAATCTTTTTAATGTATTGTATTCAATTTGCTAGTGTTTGACTTAGGAATATTGCACCTGTATTCATCAAATATATTGGTCTATTGTTTTCATTGTGTTATCCTTACCAGGTTTTGATATTAGAGTAATTTTGGCCTCGTAAAATTTAGTTAGGAAATATTTCATCTTCTTTAATTTTTTGTAGCAATTTGAGGATAGGTATCAAATCCTCTTTGAAACTTTGGTAGAATTCACATGTGAAACTCTCTGGTCCTGAACATTTGATTTTGAGGAAGTTTTAGATGATTGTTTCTATTTTCTTACTTACTGTTGGTGAGACTATTTAGATTTTCCAGTTCTTGAAGATTCAGTGTAGGAAGGCCATATGTTTGTAAAAACTTGTCTGTTGGAGATGCCAGGATATCTCAATAGGTTGAGTGCTTGCCTTATAACTGTGAGGTCTGGGGATCAAATCTTGGCTCTAGCCTGTGCAAACTCATACTAAACTGCGATGTGCAACTCGTAACCACCAGGGTAGCAGCGAAGGTTCTTGCCTCCTGCTGTTTGGATTTTGCCCCGCATGGCCCCACTTCCACCTGTATGGAATGAAACCATGTCAAAATTAAATGATTTACAAGTATGGAGACTGCACTGGGCCTATCCCCCTTCTCTCGCTTTGTCTCTCTCTCTTTCGCCTCCTCTCAAACAATAAAATAAATCTTTTTTAAAAACTTGTCTGTTTCTTCTAGATTATTGACTTTTGTGACTTACAGTAAAGTACTTCATAGTATTATCATATGATCCCTTGTATTTTTGTGGTATATTGTATTTTTATCTCTTTCATTTCTTATTTTGATTATTTGTGTCTTTTGTCTTTTTACCTTAGTTAGTCTACCATGGCTGTCAATGAGGATTTTTAAGTCCACTTCTATAATTAATTATTTTTTTGTCAGTTTCTCTCGAGTTTTGTTACTAGTTACTTTGTAAATTTTGGTGCTTCCTGATTGAGAGCAGATATATTAATGTGTCATGTCTTCTTATATTGTACCTTTATCATTATAAATTATCTATCTTTGTCTCCTGTTACCTTCTTTATACTGAAGCCTCTTTCATCAGATATATGTATGGCTACACCTACCTTTTAAAAAAGATTTATTTTTATTGCTTTGTTTTTTTTGACAGAGAGAGAGAGACAGACAGACAGAGAGAGAGAGAGAAGGGGGAGGGCCCAGAGCAGTCCCCACAGCTGTATGTCATTAGTTTTCAATATAGTTTCTCTAGGGTGACCAGACATCCCGCTTTTTGTGGGACAGTCCCGATTTTTAACAATTTGTCCCTTGTCCCGCAGTGTTTTAAAAAAGTCCCAATTTTTGGAAAGAATGCACGACAAGCTAGGGAACGGCGGGAGATAGACCAAATTTTTAATCAAGAACCCCCTCCCCCCCGGTCAATGGTGTCCTGCTTTACCAATGTTAAAATCTGGTCACCTTAAGTTTCACTCCACAGATGGGCGGGGGACATGCTGGCTAGCGACCAGGCTGGGGGCCTCCTGCATGAGACCTGGAAAGAACAGAACTGGGGCCACACCCCAGTTTAGCATATGGGTCCATATGGGCTGGGACCAGGACTCGATTCTTGAATTCCAGGGCTGCAAAGCGAGCACTCAACCCAGCTTCCCTCACCCACTTTTCCTTGAATACCATTTTCCACCCTTTTACTTTGAATCTATATTTGTCCTTGTAGCTGAGATGTGTCTTTTGGAGACAACATGTGGTTGTTGTTTTTTTTTGTTTGCTTGTTTATTTGTTTTGTTTTATTTGTTTTCTTTATTCAATCTGCTACTGTGTGCCTTTTAATTGATGAGCTCAATCCATTTACATTTAGGGTAATTATTGATATATAAGGATTTTGTATAGCCATTTTATTTTATTTTGTAGCTTAGTGTCTCCATTGTTTCTTTGCCTTTTTGCTTGTGTTATTTTTATTTCATTTTAATCTATGATGTTTTCCTGTTTCCTCTTTTTTTATGTTATATGTTTGAGTTCTGGGTTTGTTTTCTTTTTGGAGTAGTTATCATCAATTTGCTGTAAAAGCAAGTTTCATATATACAGTAGTCCTTTTTCTTAAGCATGCATTTTGTTTTCATTCCCCTTTGCAAATTTAGACATGACTTCCTCTCTGTTTATACTTTTGCGGTCACAAATTATCCCTATTTATTCTATGAGTTGATTTCTGAGTTACAGTAGCAAGTTGTCTTTTTTTTAATGTTAAATATTTTTGGAGTGACATTGGTTGGTAAAAATTGCATAGGTTCCAGTTGTACAATTATAGATTACATAATCTATTTATTGGGAGAATATATTTGCAAACAATGCCTCTGATAAGGGGCTAATATCTAAAGTACATAAAGAACTCATACAACTCAACAACAACAACAAAAACAAACTAACTAAAAAATGATCCAATTGAAAAATGGGAAGAAGACCAGAACAGATACTTCTCCCATCAAGACTTACAAATGACAAGTTGACTTTTTCTTCTGTCTTTTCATGTTTTTATCTTCTTTACCTTTTATGACATATTTAAGTGCATAGTGTCCTATTCTATTTAAGGCTTGCCATTCTCTACTTCTGTCTGTCTGTTAGTAATCTTGCTCATGGTTTTGTATCCTTTTGATTTTTTGTTTCAGGTTGAATAAATTTTTTCAGTATGACATGTAATGCAGGCCTTGTGCTGGAAAATTCTCTCAGCAACTGTATATCTGGGAAGGTCTTTATTCCTCTATAATATATAAAGGATAACTTTGCTGAATAAATTATTCTTAACTGGTAATTTTTTTTCTTTCAGTAGTTTAAATATTTGATTTCGGTGAAGCCAGGATGGCTCAGTGGGTTAAGCACTCTGCAGCCTTGGGACCAAGGATTGAATCCTGCCCCCGTCTCCTGTAAACCCATGTGCTGAACGGGAGTGTACTTCCCATGCAGGAGGCCCCCAGTTTGGTTCTCACTGGGACAAGCTTTCAATGTGGGAGGCCCCTGGTTCAGCCCCTAGCTCATGGGGGCATGTCTCCCAAGTGGGAGGCTCCCAGCCCAGTTCCCACCCAGCATGGACCCTACCCACGTATGTGGAATGAAATCATGTCAAAAACTTATGACATACAACTATGGAGACCTCTCTGGGCCCACCCCCTTCTCTTTGTCTCTCTCTGTCTCTGTCAAAAACAATAAAATAAATCTTGAAAAAAATATTTGATTCCACGTCCTCTTGGCTTGTAGAGTTTCTGCTGAGAAGCCTGAAGATAATCTAATGGGCTTTCCTTTATAGGATATGGTCTTCTTTTCCTTAACTGCCTTGAGAATTCTTTTGTTGTTGTTGTTAATTGACAGTTTTAGTACAATGTGCCTTTAGAATGTCTGCTGGGATTGAGGTAGTTAGTTATTTTACTTGCTTCTTGGACTCAAGGATCCAGTTTTATTTTCATAAATTTGTTAAGTTTTCTTCGACTATTTGTTTGAATAGACTTTCTGTGTCCTTCTTTGTCTCTTCTCCTTCTGGTATAACCATTATTGTTATTTTGCTCTTTCTGATGGACTCACATAGTTCTTGTAGAGATATTTAATTTCTTTTAGCTCTCAAGTCTCTCTCTTTCTCCATCTTGTCATTTCCATATTTCTATCTTTGATATCATTCATTCTTTCCTCCATCTGCTCAGCTCTGTTCCCTAAACTAACTATTTAATTCTTCATCCTGTTTACTTAGTTTTTTATCTCCAACATTTCTATTTGGTTCTTTTTAAAAATTTCATTTATTTACTTCAGTATTTACTTTGTTGATTTTATTTTTGAGTTTTTTAAACTGCCTATCTGAGTTTTCTTGCATCTCATTAAATTTTTTTTCAGAACTACAATCTTAAATTCTCTATCATTTAAGTCACGTATTTCCATGTGTTTAAGTTTAATTTATGGAGATTTTTTTTTCCTGAACAGCTTTGTTCCCTTGGTTATTCACAGCAACTAATGTGTTTCTCTTCCTGGGCATCTATCTACAGGAGTGGGTTCTGCAGCAGGGATACGTTAAGTGGTCTTTCTTTTGCTTTCTAGTGTGTATCACAGGAGCATTCTATTTTCTCTCTTGAGCTGCATCTTTTTATTTTCTATTGCATTATTTCTTCTTCTCACATTGGGTGATTTCCTGGAAGTTTGGCTTCTCCTCTGTGACCTGGTTGCCTTGGTGTCAGTACACCACCCCCATGGGATGATGTGGTAGGTGATGGAACTCTGAGCTTCTGAAACCCCAATATTGTCCCTGCAGTGAGAAGCTGGAGCACTATGTGTCTCAAATGCCCTGGGCATCCCCACTGGTTTCAGCTGGGAAAGGTGGGTGTGACATGCATTGGAATAAATAGCAGATGCATTTGTGGCTCTGGATAATGGCTGCCAGCTTGCCACTGTCTCACATTAGCTTCTTCCTTATTGCCACACTGTGTCTGCCATTTAGAAAGTGTTTCTCCAGTCTTTAAACATTCTGCTCTTTAACCCAGCTCTCACTGTTAGTTTTTTCTGGGCCTACAGAAATATTGGGAGGATGTAGGGAAGGCAAGCTCTGGGAGGGTGGATGAGGCAGGCAGGTTCACGGTCTGTTTTATACCTGGCAGTGAGGGGAGTAAGAGCATTTGCTCTTCTGTATTTGGACTCGCCTCCAAGTCTCTGCCCTGAGTGCTGGGTTCAGCCATAGTATGTGCTGGTCTCTCAGCCAGGAATGCTCAGGGCCACCGACAGCATACCTGCTGCTGTCTCACTTTTTCTCTCTCCCTGTACTGCAATGCTGCATTACACCCCTGCCTCTGCATTCCTCCTTTTCTTCTCCTCAATTTGCCACAACTGTCCCATGTTCAGGTGTTTTGATGCAATGAGTAGGTCTCTCAGCTGTGTTTGTGTGTTGTATGGGGAGTCCTTTGTCAAAGTATAGAGGTTCAGCTAAGAACACAGCTGGGAAAGCAGACTATCCTCTTGGAAGAGGCTTGAGTGAGGGCTGGGAAGGAAAGTGCAAAGCTGAGCCATACACCAGCCTCCCTACAAATGGCAGGACTGGCCTTGCTCTCAGCCAAACGCAACTGCCCTGCCCTGTGCCAGCTGGGCTAGTACCATGAAGCCTTCTAATGCAGACTCAAACAAAAATTGTTTTGGGGGGAGACTGATTCGAAAATCTTGTATCTGGGAAAGTAGGACATGCCCCTGGAAGAGGCTGAGACAGCACACACACTGACTAGCCACCCCTCTCCTTCCCTGCTGACAGAGGAATTAGCTATTGTGTCTCTGCCCTGCCCAAGATCATCCCCAAAGCCCCCACTCCCCTACTGCTTGGCCTTCTATAAGCTAAGCCGGTTCCCTTAAGAGCAACCCAAGGGCACAGAAACAGACTGTTTCTCATAACCCTCTCCCAAAACTCATTCCTCCTTAACTGAACCCCAACTAGTACCTGCTACACAATGAGGGGAAAAAAAGGCAAATTGCAATTACCCTCTATGGAAACCTGGGCCATCCCCAACTAACCCTTCCCCTGCAGGAACAGACAGAAGAGCCCAGAAAGACTGCAAAACACAGGTACAACAGCCAGCCTCTTTTGACAGTGACATCAGAGACATACCACACCACTCACTGCTTACCTTACTTCCCACAAAAGGAAGAGTATTCAGACTAAGACAACTGGGTTAAAAAAAAGAAAAAAGCCCATCTTCTAGGAAAGCCCCAAAAGGAAAATATAGTCATGATTCAGATATAAAACAAACAAATGAGTAAAAACAAACAAACAAACAAAAAACCCCATCGAATGCAATGAATATGTTAGGGTCCAAAGTCACTCTAAAAGAGAATAAAAAATCTCCAGAAAATGAACTTGCAGACACTGGAAGCATACAATCTAGTTGAAACAAAATTCAGGGCTGCAATTTTTAAGACACACAGCTCAAAAAAATGCTGGGAGGAGATGTCATCAAGATGGTGGCATGAGAGTAGCTCTTGAAAACTCCTGGAAAGAAAAACTATTTAAACAACTAAAATCCAACCACAGAATCCCTAAGTAACACATAGCCTCAGCTGAGGGCCCAACTCATCACAAGAAAATACCAAAAGCTGGAGAAAGGGAGGTGAGTGAGAGAGAAAGAAAGGGAGCAGTGTGGAGACACACTATGGAATGGAACCCAGAGACCTAACTGGTGACTGGCCTAGAGGCTGACGCAAGTCCAGTGGAGGAGAGACTGACTGAAGTGGGAGTATGGGGGCTCAGGTCAAGGTGCAGAACGACTCTGGATGGGTTGGAGGCCCAGAATGGACAGAGACAGAGGTGTAGATGACCAGAGTGTGGGTTGAACAAAAAAAGCAGGAGCAGCTGACAGTGGTGAGAGACCCAGGTGGGAGTGCAGGGGGAGCAGCCATGGTGTGGGGAGGGCAGCCATAGTGCAGTGCAGGAGGCCAGAATGAGGCACCAGCAGCAGTCAAAGATTGGCACAGGTGACTGGAGAGAGGATCTAGATGCTGGCATATGGGTTGGGCAAAAGAAACTGGGGGCCCACAGAGCATAAGGCCAGTGACTAGAGCAGGAAGCAGGCATTCCAGTGGAGTGCCAGTACTAGTGTGCTGGCAGCTGAAGTACAGAGTGGCCCTCAATGAGGTGGGGCCCCAAACAGAGTACTGTGTGACCTCAGACACAGAGCCTGGCTGCTTCCTCTTGCTTTCTCACAAGGCTCACCCCAGCAGCCCTGCACAAAGCCTGCTTTCCTGTGCTGCTGCCGGGAAGCCACAATTACCCTGTGACACAAACAGACCTGCACCTTTTCCAACAAAACCCACCCCCACCTTTTCTGTTGAAGCCTGCAGAAGGATCTAGGAAAACTGAAGCACAGGTGTGGCAAGTTCTGACTACAGTGGGATCTTGGAGGCATAGCATACCATTACCAACCATATCTTCCCAAAGAGGAGGCATACAGAGATCAGGGTGACTGAGTCAAAGAGAAGCCCATCTCCCAGGAAGTCTCCTGCAGTGAGATTTATTCTCATCTACTAGGGGAAAAGTTCTCGTGTCCAGGAAAAGAAATGCTCCAACAGTGATGAATACCCTTGTGATCAAAGGTACGCAGAAAAAAAAGAAAACACAAAAAAACCAAAGAACAGAAAAGGAACATGAAGATACAGAAATATATGAACTAAATGACACAGAATTCAAGACTGCAATTCTGAAAACACTCAAAGAGATAAAAGAAAACAGGTAGAGTACACAGAGGGAACTGAATGATCTCAGAAAGAAAATTTAATCTACAAAAAAGAAGCAAATAGAAATTCTGGAGATACACAACAAAATAAAACAAATTAAAAAATAAAACAGCTAGCATAGAAAGTAGAGCTGATCAGATGGAGGAAAGAATTAGTGAAAGCAAAGACGGAAATTTGGAAATATCACAGAAGGAAGAAGAGACAGACCTAAGAGCTAAAAGAAATGAAAGATATCTACAGCTCCATTAGAAAGAATAACATAAGAATAACAAGTATTTCAGAGGGAGCAGAAAATGAGATGGGTACAGAGAATTAGCTCAAATAGTAGATGAGAACTTCCCAAATCTATGGCAAGAACTGGAACCTCCAATTCAAGAACAAAACAGGACCTCTAGCTACTTGAATCCTAGTAAACCCTCTCCACGGCACATAATACTGAAGATATCAAAGGTCAAAGACAAAGAAAGAATCCTCAAGGCAGCCAGAAAAAAGAACACCATAACCTATAAAGGAAAGCCCATGAGACTATCATCATATTTCTCAACAGAAAATCTGCAAACCAGAACAGAGTGAAATAAAGTATTCAAAATATTAAAGGAGAAAAACTACCAGCCAAGAATCATCTACCAAGCAAAGTTTTACCCTTTAGATATGAAAGAGGAATAAAGACATTTTCAGACATACAGAAATAAGGAATTCTCCAGCACAAGGCCAACATTTCAAGAAATACTGAAGGAGGTGATTGGACCTGGAACAAAAAGTAAAAATTAATAGGGATAAACTGGAACAACAAAAACATAAAAGGGAAGGAAGTAAAGGTTTAAATTTCCAAAGCAAATGGAGGTAAGAAAAGGAACCACAGCATACATGAAATTTTTTTTTGTTTAAAGTTCTTGGTAACCACTGAAAAAGAACTTGGAAGTGGAACACATAACAATAAAAGAAGAGAAAACAGAGAAAACAGTCATAAACACCAACAAATGAAAATAACCAATGGTAAAAAAGAGAGCAAAGAAGCAATAAAAAATGGGGAGGCTACCAGAAAACAAAAGATAAAATGGCTATAGGAAATCCTCATATATCCATTATCACCCTAAATGTAAAGGGTGTCTCAAAATTTACACAATAAGTGATTTTAATAGAAAACACAGGTTTATAATTAAAAATTGTAAATTTTCATTGATCAACAATGAAAACGTGTTGTTCTTTTGTGTAGCACTCCATTTTTAATAACCCTGAACTGTCAGCTGTCACACTGTCTTTTCTTTTTGTTGGAAACACTTTACCACACAAATGATGCAAAATTCAAATCTTGCGTGAATTTTGGGACACCCTTTAAATGAGCTGAACTCACCAATAAAAAGACACAAAGTAGCAAACTGGATGAAAGAATCAAAACCAACCGTATTCTGCATATAAGAGACACACCTCAACCACAAGGACAAATAAAAACACAAAGCGAAAGGGTGGAAAAATACTCAAAGCAAATAGCTTCCAGGGAAAAGCAGGTGTAGCCATACTTATATCTAATAGAGCAGATTTCAGGGTCAAAAAGGTAATAAACAAAATGGACATTTCATAATGATAAAGGGGGCAACACAACAAGATATTACATTTATTAATATATATGCCCCAAACCAAGAAGCACCAAAATTTCCAATGCAACTACTAACAGATCTAAAAGGAGAAACTGACAAAAACAATATTATAGTAGGGAACTTAAACATCCCACTGACAACCATGGACAGATCATCCAAACAGAAAATAAATAAGAAAATATAAGCTTTAAATGACACATTACAGCAATTGGACAAAGTTAATATTTACAGCATATTTTATCTTACAACACAGGACTATACATTATTTTCTGGTGCACATGGAACCTTCTCAAGGATAGACCACATGCTGGGACACAAAGCTAGCCTCAGCAAATTTAAGAAGAAGTGAAATTATACGAGGTGCATTCTCTGATCACAAAGCTTTGAAATCGGAGATCAACTACAAAAAGAAAGCAGGAAAAACCACATATACATAGAGATTAAATAACATGTTATTAAAAAATGACTAGATCCAACAAGAAATAAAAGAAGAGATTAAAAATACATAGAGACAAATTGCAATGATAACACAACATATCAAAAGTACTGGGATGAAGGAAAAGCAGTAATAAGAGGAAAATATATATCACTACAGGCCTATTTCAAGAAACAAGAAAAATTACAAGTAAACGACCTATTATCACATCATAAAGAACTAGAAAAAGAAGAACAAAAAATAACCACCCAAAGTCAGAAGAAAGAAGAAAATAATAAAAATTAAAGCAGAACTAAATAAAATAGAGAATAAAAATACAATAGAAAAAATTAATGCAACAAAGAGCTGGTTCTTTGAAAAAATTAATAAAATTGACAACCCCCTGGCTAGACTTTCCAAGGGAAAAAGAGAAATGACAAATAATTTGAATTAGAAATGAAAGGGGAAATTACAACTGATAACCATAGAAATACAAAGTATCATACAAGAATACTATGAAGGATGATATGCCACCAAATTTTCCAACCTAGATGAAATGGACAAGTTTTTAGAAACATATTGTCTATCTAGACTGAATCAAGGAGAACTGGATAATCAAAACACACCAATCAACACTAAGGAAATTGAAACAATCATCCAATACCTCCCCAAAAGCAAGAGTCCAGGATCAGATGGTCTCACTACTGAGTTTTACCAGGCATTCAAAGAGGAACTAACACCTATCATCCTCAAACTTTTCCAAAAAATTGAAGAGGCAATACTTCCCAACTCATTCTATGAGACCAACATTACCCCAATACCAAAGCCTGGCAAAGATGTCACAAAAAAAACAAAACAAAACCTATAGACCAATATCTCTGATGAACGCCGATGCAAAAATCCTAAACAAACCACTAACAAATAGAATACAACAGTGCATTAAAAGATTATACATCACGATCAAGTGGGATTCATCTCAGGGGCACAAGGATGGTTCAACATATGCAAATCAATCAATGTGATACACCACATAAATGAAATCAAAGATAAAAACCGTGTGATTATATCAATTGATGCAGAAAAAGCATTTGACAAGATACAATATCCATTTGTGATCAAAACACTTAATAAAATGTGTATAGAAGGAAAGTACCTCAACATAATATAGGCCATATGTGACAAATAATCAGCGAATGTCATACTGAATGGGGAAAAACTGAAACCTTTTCTTCTAAAATCAGGAACAAGACAGGGATGTCCCATCTCACTACTGCTATTCAACACAGTGCTTGAAGTTCTAGCCAGAGCCATGAGTTAGGAAAAGGAAATAAAAGGCACCCAAATTGGGAATGAAGATGTTAAACTGTCACTTTTTGCTGAGGACATGATCCTATATACATAAAACCCTAAAGATTTCACCAGAAAACTATTACATATAATAAAAGAATATAGTAAAGTTGCAGGATACAAAATCAATGTACAAAAATCCACAACATTTTTATATACAAACAA
>PVKE010022884.1:0-25172 GCA_004027555.1 Craseonycteris thonglongyai
ATCTCACAAGCATCCACAAAAATGTGGAACAAAGAAAATCAGACCCAAAAGCACGCATGCTGTGTAATTCTATTTATAGAAAGACCAAAGCAGGCAAAACGAATCTGTGCCATTAGAAGTCGGGATAATGGTTATCTGTGTGTGGAGGGGGCACTGGTAATATTCTGTTTCTTGATCTGGGTGCTGGGTCTATGAGTGTGCTTCCTTTGTGAACATGCATGTAATTGTACATGTCATGTTTGTGCACTTTTCTGTATGGGTGCTCTATTTTAATATAAAGTTAAAAACATTTATATGGGTCCACAGACAAAACCAGAGATGAAATATTTACAGAAGTTCAGCTGCTATAGCAGTCTCTCCCCTTTTTTTCCTTCCCCCATAGGCTATTTTTCCCCATGGGCAATATTTAAAAATTTTTTTAAGATTCATTTTATTGTCTGAGAGGAGAGAGAGAGAGAGAGAGAGAGAGAGAGAGAGAGAGAGAGAGAGAGAGAGAGAGAGAGAGAGAGAGAAGCGAGGAGGGCCCAGAGCCGTCTCCATAGTTGTACATCATTAGTTGTGACCTGGTTTCATTCCACAAAGGTGGGTGTGGGGACACACAGGACAGAAAATGAAACGGGGGTCTCAGCAGCCTTCTGCAGAGAATAAAAGCATTTGGAGAAAGAGGAAGGGATTTGGATAGATACAGTCACTCAAGAATGCCCTTACTATGTGCAATAGTGGGACAGACTGTACTGTTGATTGCAGCACAGTGGGGCCCATGTGCTGAGAGGGATGCAGGGAATGCTGGGAGAGCAGAGCAACCCCTCCCCCAGCCTGAGCAGTAGGGGAGGGGAGGTCTTCAGAGGAAGGGCTGCTCGAGGGAAATCCTGACAAAGGACTAGGAGTGGGCAGAGAACAGGAGTGAGGGATGGCTTTCCAGGAAGAAGGAACTATAGTTACAAGAGTGTAGAGGCCAAGAGCAGGTATCCAGAGCCTCCCAGGGTAGGCCCAGGAGCCTGAGCTTTATCCCGGAGGCCAACTATTTGAAACTTCTTTAGCGGAATAATTCTTTGTTTTAAAGCCATTTTCCATAGAAACCCACCGTTGACTCTTTCTTTTATACCCCTATTCCAATCTGATAGCAAGTCCTGTGGGCTCTCTCCTCAAAGTCCATCTAGAATCCAAATGCTCCTCACTGCACCCACCCTAGCTCAAGACTCCACCATCACTCTCTTGGATCATTACAAAGCTTCCTAACTCTTCTCCTTTCTTCTGACTCTGCCCTCACAGTCTCTTCTGGACACGGCATCCAGAGAGATCCTGTAAAAACCAGTCTGATTATGTCACTCATCTGCTAGATCATTATCTCACTCTGGGTTAAAGTCCAAGTCCTTACAATGGCCTACAAAGGGCAAATGTCAGCAGACCCTCCCACCCCCCACCTCTCTGACCTCATCTCCAACTGTTCTCATCTTAAATTCACTCTGCTTCAGTCATTTGGCCAGTTCTGTTCCCATCTCAGGGCCTTTGCACTGCTGCCTGGGATTTCCCGCCAGCAGTCTGCTTAGGTCTTTATTCACGTGTCACTTTCTCAGTGAGGCTTTCCCTAACCACTTTTTTTTTTATCTAAAATTACAGCCTCTGTCCTCCACTCAGCCTTTCCTACCCCTAATGTTTATTTTTCTCTGTTGAACTTATCTGATGTAACATATACAGGGTCCGGCAGAAGTAAGGCTGTAATGTCATAAGGCTTGCTTTGTCTTGCATGAGATGGACAGCAATTTGAACATTTCATCTAACATGCCGTATAGTGTGCTTGAGTGTGATATTGTCACGTCACAGAAGTACATGCTTATGATTTTATAATAAAAGATTTGGGGGGATGCCATGATAGCTCAACAGGTTGAGTGCTTGCCTTGCAACCAGAAGGCCCAGGGATCGAGTCCCAGCCCGGCCCATGCAGACCCATATGTTGAACTGGGGCACACCTCCCATGCAGGAGGCCCCCAGTTCGGTTCCTGCCCCATGCAACCCCACATCTACCTGTGTGGAATGAAACCATGTCACAACTAATGATGTACAACTATGGAGACTGCTCTGGGCCCTCCTCTTCTCTCTCTCACAATAAAATAATCTTTAAAAAAATTGGTATAGATTACCAGCTTATAAAAAAGGGGTGTTACCTGTGCCAGGCCCCATATGTTCTTTCTTCGTTGTCTGACTCTCTCCGTACAGTGAAAATTCTGTGAGGGCCGGGATTGCGTGTTTGTTCACTGCTATGTTACCCGGGCATAGAATAGTGCCTTACATATAGTAGGTGCTCAATAAATATCTGACGAGTGAATGAATGAACTCTAATACATCAATCAGACAAAATAGAAAAACAGGGCAGTTTACATCTTCACTGTTTGGCCTGGACACTTCTTGTTTGAGAAGCCCTGAAACTCTTCTGCCTGGCCAAAAGAGTTCCTCAGAATATATACAACGTAGTTTCAAAATGACCACTGAAGGCAAATGGGAGCCACTGAAAGCTTTCAAAGGGTAAGTAGCAATTATATAAGCATCTGAGGAAGGTTCTGTTTTTATCTCATGTCTCAATGCTTCAGTGCCCCAGACCTCAGTTCATACCCGCCTCCAAACTCTCCCCACCTCCACATTTCTCATGCAGTTTTCCCCATCTCAATAACTCCATCCTTCTAGTTGCTTAAGTAACCTTTGACTCTTCTCACACCCCACACCTGGCCAGTCAGCAACTTCTGTTGGCTCTACCTACAACATATCACAATTTGATCACATCTGACGACCTCCTGCTATCTTTCCTCTGCTTTGGTCTGTTTTCAGGACAGCAGCCAGAGTGATCCTTTGAAAATATTCAATCAGAATATGTCACGCTTCAGCTCAAAATTTTAGTGCTTCCTGTATCATTTGAAATAAAAGCCCAAGTCCTAACGATGACTTAGAGCAAGCTTGTCCAACCTGTGGTCTGCAGGCCACATCCAATGCAGCCCAGCACAAATTCGTGAACTTTCTACCTTGCCCATCAGCTAGCACTTTGACTTTATTTCATCTCTTTCGACTATTCTCCCCCTTGCTCACTCTAATTCAGCCACAGTAGCCTCTTTGCTATTCCTGAACAGGCCAGGCACACTCCTAACTCCAGGGCCTTTTCATGTGCTTTTTCCTTTATAGTAGGAAGCTTAAAAAATATTTGTAAATGAACAATTGAGCCCAGTGAGATTTCTAAAGATGGCGATACATATGTACTTACCAAGAACTCACCAAGTATAAGCCTATTTTTGCTGTCTTGCCTTCTTTGATGATATAAACTGTCACAATAAACTTTTGTGGTGTAGAGTACAGCCCCAGAGACAGTAAAGAAAATTCTAGGCAGCCCCCATAAAAACAGACAGAAGTACAGTGTTTCTATATACCAACAAAAGGCGATAAAAGTCCTCCAACTTTTCTCCTATGGAATTAGTATAAAGATATCTGTGATTACCATAGAAAGTTAGATCTTAATTTATAATCTGAATTAATTTACTGCCTCGGGACTACCTTGTAGTCCCCTACCTGCAGGGGCAAGTGAGTGTGGCTCCTGATTTTGAAAATATGAAAGCCTCATGAATGCACAACCATTATTTTTTCACTGCTCTGGAGATACCTATTCTTGTTGCCATCACTCCTTGAAGTTTTCCTGTCTACTTCCCTAGCATCGCTTCTCTCCAATAGAGCAGTAAACTCACCATGGCTGTTAAGAATCATGGGCTTTCTCTCTCTGTCAAAAACAGTACAAGTGAATCTTTAAAAAAAACTGGGGGAAGTTGGGATGGCTCAGCGGGTTAAGGGCTTGCTTTGCAGCCCCAGGATCTGAGGATTGAGTCCTGGCCTCGGCTGTGTGGACCCATATGCTGAATTGGGGTGTGCTTCTCATGAGGGAGGCCCCCAGCCAGTTCCTGCCCTGCACAGCCCTGTGCCCACCTGTGGAATGAAACTATGTAGAAAACTAGTGATGTGCAACTACAGAGACTGCTCTGGGCCCTCCCCTTCTCTCTGTCTCTCCCTTGTCAAAAACAACAAAAATAAATCTTTAACAATCATGGGAACAAGGACCCTGTTCAATACCAGTCTTAGTACCAACACATAGGTGTTCAGTGAATGTTTAGATTTCCAGGCCTGAGATGTCTCCATCCTGTCTGTATTTCCAGAGAAATCAAAACTGTGTCTGAAGTAGGTAAAAACAGAATGAATGCTGACTTTGCTATTGTTTACAGTTTTTTCTATCAAGAACATAAATTTATGACTTGAGGAAGTGGTCCTCATCCCCTTCCCCCGACACAAAAAGAACAAGGAAGTAAACCAGAGAAAGATGTCACTGTGGAAAAGGAAATCAAGATGGATTTTACAAATTGCTTAGTAGGAAGGAGGGCCTGCCTATAGTCTTACTTGTTCTGGTTTAGGGATTATTTCCAGAAATACTTAGCAGGGTAGGGACAGGAGACTCCCACACCAGGCCACATCACCACTGCCCTTTTCACACGGTGCATTGTGTTCTGGGTGTCTCCTGCCACTACTGGGCCATGGTTCCTCAAGAACAAGGACTTATTTGAATCCTTGACCCTGAGGGCCTGACATAGTGATTAGTAAATGTTTCCTAAATACATAGACGAGTAGAAGAAATGTAAAGGGGGTGAGAAAGTGTGATTTACCAAGTTGGACTGGCAAGGCAAGTAGAAAAGAGGGAGGTGCTGACATGAAAACAGCCTTAAGAGGGCTGGCAACAGGCCTCAGGCTGGGCAAGGAGGTTAAGTGATGCCAACTCATGAATGATGGTTCCAGAGAATCACTTTTCCTAAGACCAGCTCCTCTAACTTCTCTGCTGCCAAGAGGGTCTGCTTTTCACTAATGACCTCAACACTAGCAAATGCAATGGACACTTCCCATTTCTTATCTTCCTTACCTTCTCTGTGGCATGGGTCACTGCCAGCTATTCTCCTCAAAATTTCCTCTTCCGGGGGATGCTGAGATAGTTCAGCAATTGAGCACTTGCCTGGTAATAGCGAGGTCCGGGGTGTGATTCCTGGCCCTGGCCCATGCACATGCTGAACTGCAGCATGACTGGTAACTGCCAGGGGGGCTCAGCAGCGGAGGTTCTCACCTCCCATATGGGAGGCCACCACTTCAGTTCCCACCCCAGCCACCTGTGTGGAATGAAACCATGTGACAACTAGTAATGTACAACTATGGAGACTGTTCTGGACCCTCCCCCCTTTTTTCTCTCTCTCACATTCTCTCAAACAATAAAATAAAATCTCTTTAAAAATTACACAGGTTCCAGGTGTACAATTCCACGAGATAACCAGCTTCTAAAAGCTGAAGAAAACATAAAGCAGGGACTTCTTAAGTAAAGGCAAACTGACACCAGCTTAGGAGGAGATGGCAGGATGAGAATTAAGCAGCTCAAGGATATTGTGCAAACATTTTGGTTCTTATGGAACAAGAGTAGGGAACCAGGATTTGACCTTCTTGGTGGGCAAAATAAAGGCACAATGTTACTGAAAGCAGAAATGAATATCATTCATCCCTTTTCAAAATTCCCAAGAGGTTAATTCAGTACTGAATTTAATTTCTCAAAACTAATAGCTATTTAGTAAAGTTAATAACCACACTTAGCTTCATACTTGAGTGATGTTGATATTTATTGACACCAATGCAAAACAAGTTAAAACTGAAAGTTGCTGTTTAAACAGGAACAAAGTCAGTGCAGTTCTCTTCCTTAACAGGGCATGCATTCAGATCATGAGATCTTAGATAAAACAAAGACTGGATTGTCAAGAACCAAACAAGGGTTAAATTTTACTTGTGAATATGAAAATTGTTAAAGTCAAAAAGAAATGCTTAAAAATCTTCTTTATACTATACTAAGTCCATTTAAGCACACAAAAATCTACAACTATTCCTAAAATTTCAGGACACGACGTGACATGACTATTTAAATTTTGCATAGCGAACATTTATTATATGCTTTATTCTACTTGTAGTACAAGTACATGCTTGTTGCTTCTACGCTACACGAAGTCAACAGTTATCACCAATAATGACTATAACTAGATCTGAACAAGACTTCAAAGTGACTACACTCCACTCTAAGAAAATTCAATCCAGGTTTAACAAAGCCTTTTGAGTTTAGAGCTAGCTCTCTTATTTTCTTCTCTTGGCATACCTAATTAAGTCTTCACTTGACATTTCCCACCTGCAAATTGCAATGCATGTCCTCTCCTTCATCTTTGTCTGACAACTTTAAAATTAATGTGTAGGAATTGCATCAAAAAAAATGAAATTGTGCTTCCAATCTGAACCCACAATCAGGTTCCTGCTTTGACGCAAAACATACTCCTCAGCAGTGTACCCCACCAGCACAACGACCCCCTTTCTCTCTATATTCCTTTGCCCTGAGGCACTTCTGGATTGCTTAATACATGCTCTTTGGCTGCCTGGACAGGCAGGAGGACACCTACGGCCAATTGGATTTATCACTCCTCTCCTCCTTCTTTTCTATGGCTAATACCACTTTCTGGCTTTTTTTCTACTGCTGAATCTCCAGACTTGGTGCTGTCATCAGGGAGACAGAGTCGATTTCGGCTTCGAGCTCCTGGTTGGTAAAGCTGCATTGCCGGACGATCCTAAAGTAAAATGAAATGTTAATGTTACAACATTGCTACTAAGTGTTTACAGGGGATTTTCAGTCATAAGTTATATATTGATATATACCAAAAACAACTCATACAAGACCAAAAATATGAGGGCACGGTACATGACATAAGTGTTTATGATTAATTTGCTTCTAACTGCCCACTTCCTTTCCCCTATTTCCAAAGAAAAGCAACCGTTCCATAAAGTATTATTTTATATACTGGTACCTAGGGTAAATTTTCGCTAAATCTACTACCCAATTTTCTTAACCATCCCAAGACAAACTGACCTTGACTTTTTACTTAGAAACCACAGCCATGACCTATCTCTCCTCCCCATCAGTAAATTGACTTTAGAATGCGCCACCATCTAAGAAAATCCTAGAGGAGTAACAACAGTAACAAAGACTGCAGTCTTGGTGGAGACCTCCCTGAACTTATGAGCTCAGACCCCATGTAATTTGCTACAAACATGACTGTTGCTTAATTCAGGTATGATAACCTAACCCCAGCTTGGGACTATCTAGGTGACACTTTAGATCTGATTCCTAAATAAGCTTCAGTAAAGTCATCATGTACCTCTCAGTTCAGGTCATGTGTTTGCTTTAATGATAATATGATCCTTAAAAGCTTAAATGCATAGGCCCTTTTTTAGAACTCACAAAGAAGTACATGAGCCTTCCTTACCCGTTCTCCCTGATGTATGAAAGTTAGCCTTAAAGCATTATTCTCAATTGAATAATTCCAGCAAAATATTTCACTGTTTTCACAAAATGAAATCTTAAAACCAATGAGATTCCTGCATAGTATTTATAGAAATGGGAGCTGGGGCTCCCACTGTGCAGACAGGACAGTTTAAACAATAACTGATGGGACTATAATGGATACTAACAAGTTGGAATACACCAAGTATTTCTAAGTCCACGAGTTCTTAAAGACTAAACAGGGAAGCTAGGGTGGCTCAATGGTTTAAGTACTCGCCTTGTAGCCCCAGGGTCCGAGGATCGAGTCCCAGCCCCGGCCCATGCAGACCCATATGCTGAACTGGGTGAGCTTCCCATATGTGAGGCCCCCAGTTCAGTTCTTGCCGGGGCGAGCTTTCCATGTGGGAGGCCCCCAGTTCTTGGGGACAAGCTTCCCATGCGGGAGGCCCCCGTCCCAGTTCCCACCCTGCGCGGCCCCCTGCCCACCTGTGTGGAATGAAACCATGTCGAAAACTGATGCCATACAACTATGGAGAGTGCTCTGGGCCCTCCCCCTTCTCTCTGTCAAAACAATAAAATAAATCTTTAAAAGACTCAATAAAAAACTCAGTGATAATCTCTAGAAGTTGCTGGGATACCAACTCATTACTCTGAAAACTGGTAAATAAAGGGAAAGGATCAAGTGTTTATCTTGTTTTCCTGTGTAAACTGAATTTCAGGCTAACCAAATAGCTGATGAGGGAAATTCCTCTTTATAGATCATCAGATAATAAATAGACCAGGAAAGGTAAAATTTGTACATCACCATTTCCCACCTCCCCTGTGAAATAATTAATCTAAGCAAAATTGTTAGGAGAATGGTTGATAAAAAATTTTATAATAGATAGAGCAGGCTTATAGTACCTGAAACTATTGATGTTTTTTTTTTCAACTTTTTATCTTTAAAAAATTAAATCTATAGAAAGGTTGCAAAATTTAAATAGTTAATACCTTTCTTCTAGATTAACAATTTTAGAAATTTGTCACGTGCTTTTTCTGTCTCTAGTGTGTGTGTGAACACACACATATATACACCTTATTTCTGCAGAACCACTGACAGTAAATTGTAGAAGTCAAGACCCTTCATCCGTAAGTATTTCAGCTTGTATACCCTAAGAACAAGGACTTCTGATTACACAACCACAATATTGATCAATCATATCACACTCAAAGGACACCCAGACATTATGTGCTTCATGATATGATGCATAGGAAGCATGAAGTGTTCTTGCCAAAAATTGAACCTGAATATATTCAGGCCTCTAGTTGAGGGGCGGCCTATTTTTGTGAATAAAATTCGATTGGCACACAACCATGCTCATTCTTTTACATATTCTCTATGCTGGCTTTCCTACAGAGCTTAGTGGTTGTAACAGAGACCATATGGCTCCCAAAGCCTAAAATATTTACCATCTGGCCCTTTATACAAAAAATTTGCTGACTTTTGCCCTAGATAAAACTATCAGTTTTCAGGGAAACATAGAAGATAGAGGAACGTGTTAAATGATACCACAGAGATGTAATTAGCCAATCTGGACTGTTAGAAGCTCTACAGAACAAATTGGTTTCTGCAACAAATAAATGTAGGGCAACAAAAGGAGGGGAAATTGTTTACATTAGAAGAGATTTAAGGAGACATTTCAAGCAAATACATCTGTGGACCTTGTTTAGAGCCAATAAAAAAAGCTAAGAGATAATTGGGAAAATCTGAACAGAATAGATAGGAGTAAAGGAATTCTTGTTTTTGTTTTCTTTTGGTGTGAAAATGCGATTAGGTTTATATATATTAAGAAAAGAGTCTTGACCTCTAATATTGATATTTTAAAAAAGAAATTCTACATCCAGGATTTGCCTGAAAATAACCAATAGGGGAAGGGACGGGGTAGAACAGAAAGTTGGCCATGAGTTGATAATTGTTGAAGATGAGTGATGGGTATACTGTATCATTCAGTTCTCTAATTTTGTGTGTGTTTGAAATTTCTATAATTAATAAAAGGGCCCAACCAAGATTGAAAAAAGTTGCAGATAGTCAAAAATTTCTATAATAAAATTTTCTATAATAGAATTTCCTTTAAAAATTCTGGAATAAACAATGAGCCCTTTCCTTTACACTTGCAGGAGAAGAAAAAAAATCCTCATGAAAATAAACAAGTGTAAGGAAATGCAGCACCTTGTTTCTTATGCGATCTCTCTTAACCACTTCCTCTTTCTTTTCAGTTTTTTCTGAGCTGCCTACTGATTCTGTACTTTCAGTTTTCTTTCCTTTATCCCGAAGGGCGTCTTTCTCTTTTTTCATTTCTTCTTCCTTTCTTTTAAAAGCCTTCTCTTTCTCATAGCGCTCCTTCTGCCTCCGGCGATCTTCTTCTTGCCGCTTCAGCCTCTCCCTTTCTCGAAGGATGCGCTCTTGATCTCGTTCATAATCGCGTTCCCTCTCCCTGTAGTCTCTGCCACTCTCATCTTCAGGTCTGCATGAAAAACAAATCTGAGAATGTACCCTCAAAGATCTTCCATTCACAAATGCAGGAACACTTTCATTCTGACTTGGCCACTGCAATGAGGCTACACTTTTGGAGCAAAGTAAAAAAAAAAAAAGAAATATTAGCGCTTAGAAGAACAGTAACAAAAAAACCAAAGTCTTTCCCCACATTAAGATACTAGAATACTCAAAAGCTTTCCTCTTCATTCTCCGGCCCCTGGTAAAACAGTTTATCTTAATTCAGGTATAAATCCAGGACAGCAGTAAAACTAGCATCTAGAAACACACTGAAAACAAATGTAACAAAGAGTGCTGGCCTACCAACCTCTTAGGCTTTTCATCTTTAAATTCGCCATCAGAACGTTTGGGCAATGTACAACTTTGCCCACTGGCTCTTTCATCATTCAGATTCTCTTTGTCCAATTTCTTGGCTTTTTCTCTTTTGTCCAATTCTTTTTCATCTCCTTTTTCTGGCTTCTTAAGCAGCTTTAAAGAGACCACATTTATTTTTATTTTAAAGGGTGGGACTGTCTTCTGAGTATCAAAGAAAACAGCATGCTAAATATTTTTAATTTGGACTGCAGAAGGTCCCTATCTCTGTAGGTACTTAAACTTTCAGGTGAACAATTAGTGCATGAGAGCAATAAATTATTAAAAGGGTGCTATTAATGTGAAAGTGTTATCCATTGAAATGAAGTGGCGCAATCACTGTGGCAATAGGACCAAGACTCCTTTGGATTTAAATAGGTAAACCTTTAAGTCAAATCAATGCATACTTCCAAGTATGCCTTCTGTAGCAAACCAGCATGTCACTATAACTTGATGGGAAAATATGCCACAGATTTAAAATGCTAGGTAGATCATTACTGTTGGGAGTGTTTTTATGTAGTACTTGGAATGACAAATACCTTGGTCACCAAAGGAGCGATCTATTGCGAGAATAATTTTGCCTTGAGCCTGAGAGTAACATATTTATGATGGTACAATCCTATTATCATTAGAGATCAATAGCAAGATTATTTGGTATTTGATTTAAAAATTCAAATACTTCACACATCAGAACAGTGAAGTTCCATCTCTACTGGTAGCAGGAATTCTGCTCAAAGTCATATATATGACATAATGTAATTCTAAAATAAAAGTGCTTTAAAAGTCCAAATTTCTAACAAAACAGGTTTTCTTTTTCTTTATTTATTTGTTACATTTATTGGGGTGACATTAATTGATATCAATTACATTGTTTCCAGGTGCTAGTTTTTTGTTTTTTCATACCATTTCTAAAAATCTCTCACGAATACTTTCCAAGTATTGGATATTCAGAGAGATTCTTAGGCAAAATAGAAGAATTTCAAGTCTCAGAGTGAGGGCATCATACAAAGGTTCATCTCAGGATCAAGGCATCATACAAGTCACCAAGCAAAAGGCCAAGCATGAAAAGATTGAAGTATGAACATTTTAGCACACAGACAGCCACTGCAAGGGGGTGGTTCCAAACTGGATACTAAGAAGGAACCAGCGTAAAGTGAGGATACCATGCACAGGTCTCATGGGAAATGTTCTTATTTCTGTAATGCACATCTTTGTTAGAGGCCATGATGCTCATTGCTGTAATAAGAACATTAATAGGTATCTCTAGCATGGCTGGCTCCACCTGCTGCCTTGCTGATAGTGAGGAATAGCTAGTCAAGTCACTTGTGGCATGGCAGATAGATACTGCTAGAAAGAGCTACGATGGGTATTGCCCCCACCTTGTGGCCACGCCCCTTACCACCAATAATGAGCCCTCCAGAGCCTTGGGGAACCACAAAGTGCTGAATTTTGAGAAGGTAAAAGGAGACCCTGCCACCATCTCTGTGAGATTGTCTCTGACTTTCTCTGAAGTTCTCCAGGAAGTTCATTGGAGCAGGAATGCCCAAGCCATGCCCTCAGAAGGGAAGCAGCAAGGCTGAGATTTTTCTACAGGTTTTCCTCTGCCTACATGCAATGCGTTCATCAGAACCTGCTGCTCACAGATTCCCAGGTGGATACAAGAAGGCAACATGGGAATCATGTGAGAGGGGAAAGCACATAATGCAAGATATAATCTTGAGTACTCCCACAAGGCAGACAGTTATGAGAGGCAGATAAAAAAGAAGAGAAAGCTATTTCAGCATGGTTGTCCTCTGGCTGTATACTGTTGAAGCTTCTGGGTACACGGCAGAGCATCAGGAAGTCACCTGGGCTTCCTTGTAAGTAGGAATTTGAAATTGCTAGCTTTTGAGAAGACTCAAGTCAGTCTGAAGGGTTTGCTACAGATAACACTACCACCACCACCAAAAGGATGTATTAATAAGACCGGTGTGACATGATACTAGGTGCTCTGTATCATGTACTTGGTCCTTACATTTTTCTGATTCACAGCTTGTAACAGAAACCTGTGTACCTGAAGACAGTGGAAAACAAACAGATGAGGCAACTTCATGTAACAAATATGAAGGAAAAGCTGAATAAAAACCACAATTCATGGCAGCCAGCCCTAAGTCCTTATTCATGAAGAAATGAGAGAATTATCCAAAAAATTGAACATTTTCAATAAACATAACACAGATCTGCAATAAAGAAATATGTAAACTACTTAGTCCTTTTAAATTGTTTTAAAATTTAAAAACAATACTATTATTATTATTATAGGGAACACTGTTGGTTCACCCCTCTCCCCACCCAAAAAAAGACAAAAACAAAACCGAAAAATTATATTTACACCACACAAAATGCATGCATAATTAAAGTAGATACATGCAATCTTCAGCAACGTGCAGTCAGTTTAAGTTATTTTCATACCTTAATCTTTGGTTCATCCTTTAATTTGTCCCTTTCTGGAACTCTGTCTATTTTCTTTAGCTTTTCTATATCTTTCCTTTTTCGTTTCTCTTCTTCTTTCCACTTCCTCCTCTCTTCTTCTCTCTGTCTTTTTCTTTCTATTTCTCGCCTCCTTCTTTCTTCTCTCTTTTCTTCTCTCATTCTCTAGAAAGAAAAATCAACATAAGCCTTTCCACAAGATAATCATCATCAAAAACTTAAATCAATCCCAAAGGTATGGTGGGTACCCACTAAACTGGATGATCTTTCTTTCTTACTTTTTACAAAGTAGAATTCTACTTCCTTAACCCCTTCCCCACCACTTTCATAACATGAGAGAATAGAGACCAGGGCCTGCTTGTATCAGAGTCTCCCACTGCTGCCTTGCTACATTTCCAGAGGCTTTCAGAAAATCAAGAGTATGTCTCTGGAGCAAGCTAAGGACTCCCTAAGTTTGCAGAGAGATTCCTTGGTCCAACAACCACAGAGGAGAGTGTCAATGAGCCAAATCTTTAAATTATGGTAAGAAAAAGTAGCTATTTCTCTCTTAGGATCCTAATATTCTTAAAATGTTTACAGAATGTGAACCAATGAAATAAAAGTAGTGAGAGAACTAGAAAAACAAAAGGTTTACCTGCTTGTTTTTCAGGAAGCTCAACAGTGGGGTTGTCTTTTTAGCTACATAAATGTAAACAGATTATTAATAATACTTATCAACCCTTAGAAAGGATTCCATTTTCTGGCATTCCCTGCCAACCACCCAAGGTGGGAAAAACTATACCCCTTAAACAGAAAGTTTACAACTATATTAGTGGAAAGAAGTTTTACCATATTCCAATTCTGCAAATTTAAAATGCCTTTTGAAAAACTGAATAAATACAAAATATAAAACATTTTTAAAAGATTTATTTTATTGTTTTGAGAGAAGGTGAGAGAGGGAAAAAGAGAGAAAGGGAAAGGGCCCAGAGCAGTCTCCGTAGTTGCACATCATTAGTTGTGACAGTTTCATTCCACACAGGTGGATGTGGAGCCGTACAGGGTGGGAACTGAACCTGTGTTCTCCCGCATGGAAGGCAAGAACCTTTGCCCTCCTCCCAGAGGTGACCAATTCCACTGCAGTTCAGAATATGGGTTTTTGCATGGGCCAGAGTTGGGAATCAAACCCCAGACCTTGCGACTGCAAGACAAATTCTCAACTGCTGGGCTATCCCGGCATTCCCATAAAACATTTTTTAAAAAGTGTAATTCAGGGATGCCAGGATGGCTCAGCAGGATGAGCACTTGCCTTGCAACTGCGAGGTCCCGGGTTCGAGTCCGAGCCCCTGCCCATGCAAACCCATATGCTGGACTGAGGTACAATCGGTAGCCACTGGGATGGTGGTAAGGGTTCTCACTT
The DNA here is from genome assembly GCA_004027555.1 of Craseonycteris thonglongyai. Classification (NCBI taxonomy): domain Eukaryota; kingdom Metazoa; phylum Chordata; class Mammalia; order Chiroptera; family Craseonycteridae; genus Craseonycteris; species Craseonycteris thonglongyai. The sequence goes on from PVKE010022884.1 coordinate 14,125, forward strand.
CCCACATAGGAGGCCACTGGTTTGGTCCCACCCTGTGTGGCCCTATGTCCACCTGTGTGGAATGAAACTGTCACAGCTGATGATGTACAACTATAAAGACTGCTCTGGCCCTCACCCCTTCTCTCTTACCTTCTCTCAAACAATAAAATAAATATTTTTTTTCTTTTTAAAGTGTAATTCATAGTGTCCATGGGAATTAAGTGTAAAGGACATCTCTTTGTTTTATAGATGGGGAGTATAAATTTGCCTAACTGGGAAGACATTGGGGAAGAGATTAAAAATATCTAATCCTTTTAACCCCATAATTTTTTATTTCTGGGAGTTTATTCTAAGAAAATGATCAAAGATGGGCTTATACTATGCATCCATTAATAAAAATCAAGTTTTAGAAGAATATTTAGTTCATTTTTCAATACTCTGAGCAATACTATGTAGCCTTATCGCTAGCTTTTTTTTTTTTATTAATATTTATTTATTTATTTTTATTGTTTTTTGACAGAGAGAGAGAGAGAGAGAGAGATACAGAGACAGAGAGAGAACTGAACTGGGGGAGCTCCCAGTCCAGCATATGGTTCCACACGGGCCAGGGTCGGGACTCGATCCCTGGTCCCCGGCGCTGCAAAGCGAGCACTCAACCCACCGAGCCATCCCGGCTTCCCCCTTTTTTTTTAATTAATATTTATTTATTTTTTTTATTGTTTTTTGACAGAGAGAGAGAGAGAGAGAGATACAGAGACAGAGAGAGTTCGCTAGCTTTTGAAAATACACTTTCGATGCTTATGTTTAGAGCTGAAACAGCAGTCATAGCCTATTACTAGAACAACATCCAAGCTAGAATTTCTCAAGGTTTTCAATTTTGCAGTGAGTAAATTCATTTTTTGATATTTCAGGTCAAAGTTTTTAAGGAAAACTAGATTTTTATTACTGGAAAGCTCCAATTGATCTGCAAATGCTTACCAACATCTAAAGGTTGTTGCATGAATCTTCAAACTTTTTATGTTACATTTGTGCAGTACTAAATAGGCCACAGAGATTACCCTCCATCTAATCAATGCACTTTCATAACCTTGTGCTGCAGGTATTATCATCTGTATTTTGCAGAAGAAATAGTCTCAGAGAAGTTAGCGCCTTCTCCATGATCACACAGCTATCAAGTGACAGAAGTAGAAATCAGACAGGTCTTCTGATGAGAAAGCTGTTGCCCTAATTCCTTTTGCCCACTTACCTATTAATTCTCTATTTTTAGCTTCTATTTCCTCTAGCAGTGTCTCTGGAGTAGAGGTCATTTTCTCATTATCTGCAGCATAACTTTCCAAAAATTTTCTATATTCTGGATCTAAATAATTGTTCAAATAAACAAAGTATAGCAAATTTCAAACAAAACAGGAAATTATTATCTAGGATATTTACCAAAGATTAATTTTCTACTTCATGGAAGATTGAAAATAAACCTATACTCACAAGATAAGACTACTTAGAGCTTGATTGGTTACTTACTCTCAGAACTCCTATTAGAGATACCCAGGAAGGAAGTCTGGTGTAACATAGGGCCATGGAAAATGAGATACCACACATTGTACCAGAACCTCCAGGGATGATACAGTTTGATTTTGAAAGTCACTGCTCCTACTAATCCAGTCACACTTACGGGAGAACTGTTATAATTATGCTATTTGTTTATATATATAGTTATATATAGTTATAGCATATAAACAATTACTGTATGGGTGTGCCTCACTTTAAGTAAACTCAATGCATGAAAATCAGTAGTTTCCAAAAGATAAATTAGGGGGATGTCCTAGATGTGGCACTGGAGGTGATGGTAATTCTTGGAGTCCTTTCCTAGATGCCTCTGACATAGATAGGGTAACAACACATCTGAGTCATTATATTTCTTCTATTTGGACTTTCTATGCAGTGTGGAGCATATCACTTGATCTACTCTTCCAGGTCTGAATCTATGATATAATCAATAAGTAGCTGTGTGGTGAGTTTTTTCTGTGTTCTTTATAAAACACCCATTATAGTACTAAATAATGGAAATCAAACTAGATGATTCTAAAATATCAATCTGATGTAAGATATTGCAACTAAGCCCTTATCCAGTGTAAGGTACAGAGAGAAATGTTAGGTACAAAGATCTCAAAATCTGGATCCAAGTTACTTTAAGTGGCAATTATTCCCGTTTTTTTAGGTCCTATATTTTAGTTCACTGTACCTACTATGTATGCAGTTAACTACATATTCAAAGCCTAGGAAATAGAACTGGTCATTTCAGCTACTTTTACTAAGTTACTTGAGTACATAAAAATTTCCATCACAGCTCTCAATAATAAATCTTACTCTTTATAAAAATAATGGAAACCAAAAGTCAAATAATCATAAAAATGGTAAGAGGACTCAAGGAATTGTACTTTGAAACATCTGATTTTCCCCCCATTGTCTTTTAATCAACAAACTAAAGGTGATTTACTATTCAATAGTCAACAATGTATTGCTTAATGGCAGAGGAATGAAATTCCATTAGCGAAAAAGAATGGAAACTCTACAGGAAACCCACCTCTATTCTAACAGTTAAGCAAAGCTTTCATCAATTAATTGTATTTCTTACCAACTTCATCCCATTTGTTCTCTTAAAAGATTGGAGTCCAATTACTAAGGTAATATTTTAAGAAAATTCATGGCAATAGCATTATATAACTAGAGCTATACTGTACCATCATCGATAGTTCCAACTTTGGTATCTCTTTTCTTAGTCTTCTTTTTTGCAGCTTTTTGAAAAGGTGCAAATTCTACTATAGCAGGGTATTCCTGGCCTGTTTAGAAAAAAAATATCATTTTTGTTTTAAGAAAGAAAATGTCAAGTGGATACAAGAGAGTTAACCCACCACTTTCTAGGCCTCCTTTGATGGCAGTCGCCTGAGAAAGGTCTCCCAATGGGTATCAATCACACTGGCACAACTAATATCAACATACTACCAAAGGAGCCCCAAATTCATACTTCTAAGATAATGAAAAGGCATGGCAGCGAAGTAAAACATTTAAATTCCACTTCTAAAGTGTTATTTTGATACGTGTGTGTGTGTGGGGGGGGAAATCTACAGGCTTATTTTCATTTAAAAATACACCAGAAATCTCTAGAATAAGCAAATTTATAGATAGATTAGTGGTTGTCTAGAGCTGGTGGGGGGTAGTGGAGGGGAGAATGAAGAGTGACAGCTTATGATGAGTACGGGGTTTCTCTTTGGAGTGAACATGTTCTAAACTTAGATTGTGATGATAGCTGCACAACTGTGACTATACTAAAAATCACTGAACTGTATGTACACTTTAAAAGGGTGAAATTTTATGGTATATGAATTATATCGCAATGAAGCTGTTACTTAAAAAATACATGAGGATACCAAAAGCAAAGTCAACAAAAGTAAAAATAAACTGGACATCAAAATTTAAAACTGTGTATTAAGGACACAATCAACATAGTGAAAAGGAAACCTATGGAATAGGAGAAAATATTTATAAATCACACATATGATAAGGGATCAATATACAGAACATATAAAGAACTACAACTCAACAACAAAAAATCCACAAATAAACCAATTTAAAAATGTTCAAAGGATTTGAATAGACATTTCTCCAAAGATGATATATAAATGTCTGAAAAGCATATGAAAAGATGCTCATATGCTCAAGCATATGAAAACATTAAAGTATTACTTTCATTAATCATTAGGGAAATGCAAATCCACAAAAGAGCTATCTATATCACCTTACACTCACTAGAATGGTTACTTTTTTTTTTTATTGTTTTCAACAGAGAGAGAGAAGGGGGAGGGCCCAGAGCAGTCTCCATAGTTGTATGTCAGGGTGCAGGGTAGGCCTCCTGCATGGGAAGCACACCCCAGTTCAGCACGTGAGTCCACATGGGCCGGGGATAGGACTTGATCCTCGGTCCCCAGGGCTACAAAGCAAGCGCTTAACCCACTGAGCCATCCTGGCTTCCCTGTATATTAGTTTTCAATTCGTTTTGTTTCACAGATGGGCGCAGGGCCACACAAGGCCACACAGGGCAGGAACCAGACCAGAGACCTCCCATATAGGAGGCATGCCTCCATGAGCTGGGAGCCTCCTACATGGGAAGCACACCTGGGGAGGGAGCTTAACTGGAGGCCTTCCACATGGGAAGCTATCCCCAGTGATAACCGAACTGCGGGGGGGAACCTCAGTTTAACATATGGGTCCATATGGGTGGGGCTCGGATTTGGTCCTCAGATGCCGGGGCTGCAATAAGAGGGTTCAACCCACTGAGCCATGCCAGCATCCTTGAATGGTTAGTATTAAAGGGGGAAAAAAACCCCAGAAAATAATGTGTTGGCAAGGATCTATTGAAATTAGGATGCTGTGCATTACTGGTGGGGATGTAAAATGGTGCAGCTTCTATGGAAAACAGCATGGTGGTTCCTCAAAATTTTTAGAATAGAATCACCATCTGACCTAGCAATGCCACTTTTGGGTATGTATTCAAAAGAAGTGAAAGCAGAGACTTCAACAATTATTTATATACCCACATTCATAGAAGCATTATTCACAATAGCTAAGAGTATGTGGAAGCAACCCAAATGTCCCTTGATAGATGGATAAACAAAATGTAGTACTGTATTTTTCCATTTATAAGACAATACTGTTTTTTTTAAGATGATACTTTTGTCTAAAATTGTTAGACCAAAAATTGGGGGTCATCTTATACACGGGAGTAACCCCATGTATTGATTTCTTAATGTTGGGTTAGAAAAGTAGGGGGTCGTCTTATACACGGAAAAAATACATATACAATCGACTATTACTAAGTCTTAAAAAGGAATGAAATTCTGACACATGCTACAACATGACTAAACTGAGAATATTACACTAAGTGAAATAAGCCAGTTGCAAAAAAGTCAAATACTTTATGATTCCACTTCAATGAGAGGTACCTAGAATGGTCAACTTCATAGAGATAGAATGATAATTGCCAGGGGCTGAGGGGTGGGGAAAGGGGGGAGTTGTTTAATTGGTATAGTTTGTCTTGAAAGATGAAAAATTTCTAAAGATTGGTTGCACAACAGTGTGAATGTACTCAATACAACTGAACTATATGTACACTTGAAAATGGTTTAAGATGGTAAATTTTATTTCTATGTATTTTACCACAATTTTTGAAAATGCAACTAATGAGGTAATGATACATGCTATAACATGGATGAACCTTGAAAACATACTAAGTAAAAGAAGCCAGTCACACAAGGCCACATATTGTTTGATTCCGTTTATATGAAATGTTCCGAATAGGGAAATCCATAGTTAGTACATTAGTGGTACCCAGGGGCAGTGGGTGTGGAAAATGGGGAATGGGAGATGACTGCTAATGGATATAGGATTCTTTTTGGACTGATGAAAACATTCTGGATTTACAGAGTGCTGATGGTTATACAACTTCGTGAATATACTGAAAACCACTGAATTTTATGGTATGAGTTCTAGCTCAACTTAAAAAAATTATTGGAAAAAAATATACTAGGTCCCTCCTGTAGAATAATGTCACACAAGGTGTAAAGACCATTGACATGTAGACATAAGGCAGAATAAAATAAGTAGAATTGACCAGAAGGCATCATAAGAAGTTATGGACGAAATATGATTTTAGAAAACATGGTACATGCAAGAATCAGATTAGTTTTAGTTTAATAACTGATATATTTGAAAAGGAATAGATAAACCAGACTGAAGCAAAAGGAAATTGTGGACGATAGGCTAAAAAGAAAGTGAAGCCAGACTATGGAGGACCCTGACTTCCAGGCTAAGGAGTTTGAACTTTTTCACAATTTTTATCTTAAATCACTATTTCCAAAAAGACTTCATGGCAACATAACAGACTAAATTATACAGAAATGGAAAAATAGAAAACCCTGTAACTTTAGAGACAGTGGCTATCTAAGCATTAGGAAACAATGACACAAAGTATGAAAATAATAGCAAGACTAGATTAACAAGACAATAGAAAACAACTTTAGGAGACTCATCACTCAATTAAATGTAAGGGATAAAAATGAGGAGAAAGTTAAATACAACTCAGATTCCCAGGCTAAGTCACTGGGAAATCATCGCTATCTACTGGAATAAAGTTGTCAGAGTGAAAAAGTAGATAGTTTGTGGGGATTAATAAAAGTTGGACAGTGGCAGTCCTACTGTTACAGGCATATTCTCTGACATTTCATTTTCACTAACTTTGAAGTAATGCTGAAAACGAAACTCAACAGAGACACATCATTCACTATTATTGCAAAGCCAAAGAAAAGTGGCAAATGTCAGGACATTCTCTGGTTAAATGTTGCAAGCAGCAGAAAATAAAGAGTTAGGCATAACTTGTTCTTTCCTTTAGACTCCTGGATACGAAGTGGGAGATCATCAAGTTTGATGTTTGAATTACATACAACTTAGAATGCTAAACAGTATTCCAACATGGAACTATCAGCTTAAAATTTTTGAATTAAATAAATGTTGGTCTTGAAGCAAGATGAGAAGTAAATGCTTAAAACCTGTCGGGGATGCCAGGATGGTTCAGAGGGTTGAGCGCTCACTTTGCAGCCCCAGGGTCCAAGGATCAAATCTCAAACCCAGCCCGTGCGAACCCATATGCTGAACTGGGGTGCGCCCCCAGTTCAGTTCTTACCAGGGCTCATGTGGGAGGCCTCAGCCCGGTTCCTGCCCTGTGCAACCCTGTGCCCACCTGTGGAGTGAAACTACATGGAAAACCAATGACGTACAACTATGGAGACAATGCTGGGCCCTCCCCCTTCTCCGTCAAACAAAAAAAAACAACAACCCCAAAACAATAAAACTTGTCATACAAGTTTAAAAAATCATTTATAGTATTACTGCTGAAACTAGTAGTAAAGTAAAAAAACAGATTTTTGAATTCAAGGCAAAAAAAAAATTGTCAGAGGAGGAAACAGTGGCAATTTCATTCAGTTGATCAAGCTACATAAAAAAACAGGTTAATAAAACAGAGTTGTGAAAAGTCACATATCTATGTATTAATATAAGATTATAATGGTTTTATCAATGTGTAACTCTTTAAATGTTGCACATTACCCAGATTTCAGAAAAGATATCAAGGCATTGGGAAAACACTGTGACACACATTGTCTTAAACACACAAATGACAAAGAAACCCTTTCAGTTACTAGGACTCACCTTTATTGTCAAGGAATACATAACCATCAAAGCGATCCCTGAACAAAATAATGTCCTCTTGGTTTTTAAAGTTGATGTATGCTCTGGCATACATATGAGGATACAGACTGCAGAGAGGAAAGCAATTATGTAAATGTGCTTGCAAGTGTCTGGATGAATTCTAAGAATGTGTATTTTAAAGAGACAGGCTCAAAAATCAAATGGAAAACAGTAGGATAAAAAAGAAAGTAAGAAACTTTGTACATGTACCCCCCTCCCTCTTTTATGTATTTATTTATTTTACCTAGTATCATTAGAAAAAAACTCAAAATAATCATGCTCGGGCATAGGCTGAAGATGTTCCTGAAGTTGCTCCTTGGTCAAAGTGGGAGGTAATCTCCGAATTACCACCTTCAGAAATAAATAAGTAAAATAAAGTTAGTAGAAACCAATTTTCAGTCATTTGTAAAAGAATCACCATCCCTGAAGAAAGCTGAACTTTGAAAGATGAGATTACTTATAAAAACCCAGGAGAAAATAGTCCTCTAATGCTCAGGATTAATCAAGCATAATAGTAATGCAGTTTTTAAAAACTCTTAGAAATGAAAACTGTCTGGAGCAAAGAAAATCTCAGGTTCTGTTAACCCGAAGCCCCTCCGTTTACTAGGTTTCTGCCTCATTTTCTATCATTCTTTTCCAATAGATGTAGTGATAATTAGTAGGCCAACCCTGGTCTTTTGTGGGTGCTAACTCTTGATTTATTAATATTTTCCTATCACATCCAACACATCCTAAAACAAAACCATTCCTCATTCAACATAGAGAATTCAAAACTCTTAAGGAATGCCTCCAAATTCCCTCACTGTTCCCAAATCGGGATGCACCCGATCTGGCTCCCAGGCCCTTAACTCTCCCATACTCCCTCCTCAGCTCGCCTCCATTAATGCTCCTACTACTTACAAACGACTTCCACCCTTGATAGCCACTTGACTAACCATTTTAATTCTTCATTCTCTTTATTTAACGCCTCCCCATCTCTCTCATTATCACCTCGCAGATCTCCCCTGATCACTTCTCGTCTGGGAATCCCCGAACTCCCTCACTCCCACCCCGGGGCTCGGTTGGGAGGGGCTCCACCCATTTCGGTGGAGAGTATAAGACAGGGTGACGCAAATTTCACACGGATGAAAAGAAACAGAAGGGGGGACTGGGAGAGGAAGAGGGGAGCCCCATTCCCAACCTTCCACCACGGGTGACAAACGCGTCCCGCCCTCTCACGGGCCAACGGCGGGCCAGGCACCTTGCTCAGAGCCTCTCTCTTCTCCTTGTTTCGATCCAGTTTATCTTCCCCTTTGCTGTCCCCTGAAGCCCCACCGCTGCTACCTGTGGCTCCTGGGGGAGTCAAGAGAGTTACTCGCTTCTCCTTAGGCCTATGGTCCTTCTCTTCCTTCATGGCCACAGATTTGCTTATACAGTCGGAGATGGGCCCAAGCGTCGCTAAACCGGAGAGCTAACGAAACTCGGTCAATCCCCGTCAAGGCTCCGCCCCCACCAAGCACCCCTGTCATAATCCGACTCTGTATGCCATTGGGCCTCGTCAGGATCTCGCGATACTTCAGGGTGTCCTGCCTCTTCAGGAAAGGTTTTAACACCTGGTCTTAAGTTCGCCCTGCCGAATCAGGCCAACGCCCAATTCGCTCTCGGCCCAGACTCCTCTGGGGCCTGTCACCACTTGTGATTAGCAACTCCGCCTTCTAGACTAGACCTACTCTTTTCCCAGACTACAAATCCCAGCATGCAAAGCAGTTACCCGCTAGCTATCTCACGGTCCCTATTTGTAAGTAAGAGGAATATTTTAATATTGAAAGCTTAGTGTTTCTTAGGTCAAAAGATAGGTTCCATAAATGGGACCAAAAGCCAAGAGGCACACGCCATCCATTTTGCTGTTGCCACAAGCTCCAGCCAAAGCCCTCCGTGTCATTAGCCACATCACAGGGCATGTCAGGTGGAATCATGCCCAAAGCCTGAACCTGTTTGCCTGCCCATTTTGCTGTGATTGACTGCCTTGGTGTGTTGGATTTCCCAACCCCAGGGCACCCCCATCTTAAACAGCCTATATAATGGCCTAAGGATTTGGGTCAAGTCAGTGGGATATGAACAGTCGCCAATAGACCAGGAGGCCCCCTCCCCCAAACAAACAAACAAAATGGTTGTAACTGGGGTAAATGTGGGGAGGAGAAAAGCCTGTATTTTGTTAATAGCTGCTTCTGCATGACCTTTTTTAAAAAGATTTATTTTAAGAGGTGAGAGAGAGAAGGGAGGAGGGCCCAGAGCAGTCTCCACAGTTGTACATCATTAGTTGTGACATAATTTCATTCCACACAAGTGGATGTGGGACTGTGCAGGGCAGATCTGGGACATTACTTGCCCAGGAAGGAGTTAGTTTTGGGATGGAATCAGCTAACACAGTGGGTGGGGGACATTCTGGTCTAAATCCCATCTTTCTTTGATTAGAGTGATTAAACTAGAAACTGGAAAGAGGGCAGAAGGGTTAAGAAGTTAAGCAGATGGGTTAAGAAGTGAATTTAAAGACGTGTCTTTTCTCCTATCACTTTTTCTCTAAATTCAGATTGGCAAGAGAAAATATTTGTGAAGCTAGATTCTTGGGCCTAGTGACTCTTGGGTGTGCTTCTATTGACTGTCCTCCCTGAGATGGTCAGTATTTCTTTGTCCATATTGTTTGTCTTGTTCTTTTTTTAGAGCTTGGACTTAACCTCTTTTGTTTCTGTCATCTGAACGGTGCACATATTGCCGTGAATTTGGCACCCAGTCAAATAGACTAGGGCTACTGGGAAGCTGAGTCCAGTAAGATTGAAGCACAGAATACCTGGGATGGTGACTGGGCAGATGTAGCCATTTGACTGGCATCTTTTTGCCTTTTTGTCTGACTGTGCTAGCTCACAGGGGCATTTGTCTTGAGGGGTGCCAGTCCATAAGGGGCCTTTGTCTTCTCAACTTTTGTTGCTTTGCCACCTATAATGATGAAGGACTTTTACTGTCTTAGAGTACTCTTGGAGTGAGATTTTTTTTATAACCATTTTTAATATTATTTTATTTTATTTTATTTTTTTACAGAGAGAGAGAGAGAGAGAGAGAGATACAGAGACAAAGACAGATAGAGAACTGAACTGGGGGAACTCCCCAGTTCAGCATATGGGTCCCCACGGGCCCGGACCGGGATTCAATCCTTGGTCCCAGCGCTGTGAAGTGAGCGCTTAACCCACTGAGCCATCCCGGCTTCCCTGGAGTGAGCTTTTGCATCTTGTGAGAGCTGTATCTTTTTCATTCTCTTGTGAACCCCTCTTGCTTCCTTGGTTAAGCCAAAAAAAAAAGCATATTAGTTTCAGTTGCTATTGAGATTAATAAATCTTACTTGTCAAATAGCCAGATGATAGATCCTTTGAATAGGAAAAATGTCTAAATTGGAAAATTTTTGAGAGCACTCATCATAACAGCTGTTTAATTGGCATCTATATTACCGGCATTCAGGTTCTTGGGTTTCCCAAGATAGAAATCAAGAGGAAACACCCCAAAAATTTCCAGACAAATTTTATTAAGCTCATGTTTGAGTACAAGGAAGTCAATACAGAGGAAAGGGAGGTTCTCTGAACCGACTCCGGGGCTGGCTCTGCTTGGCTGCTTTTGTAAGCTGGGGACAAAGCAAGCTTGCAATAAAACAAGGTGGGCTTCCTTTACTGGCTATGTTGCCTGATAACTATGTTCAGCCCTGCACTGTGGGGGCAAGATGGTAGACAGCTCATTATCACCACCCA
>PVKE010022885.1:0-25176 GCA_004027555.1 Craseonycteris thonglongyai
AAATTAAAAAAAAATTAGAAACCTAAAAAAAAAAAAAAGAAAGACAGACAGAGACTTTAAGGAACAAACTCATAAACTTAAGAAAGCTGGTGGTCCAAAATCTATAGGGCAAGCCAGCAGCCTGAAAATTCATGAGAAAGATAATGTCAAGATCTTGTTAGAACAAGTCAATAGGCTACAAATGCAGGTACTGTGTCTATGTTACAATCGGAAGCAGAATTTCTCCTTTGGAAAATTCCAAGCTTTGCTCTTAATGCCTGAAGTAATTGATTGAGTTCCAATCACGTAGGTGGGTGGGGGGTGATCTGCTTTACTTAGAGTTACTGATTGTAAATCTTAATCACATCTAAAAAGTACCTGCACAGCAACATTTAGACAACACATGACTGAACAACTGCACACTGAATCTTAATCAAGTGGACACAAAAAATAATTATCGTACTAATCTAGACATTGCTGTGAATTACTTTTGAAGATGTAATTAAGATCCCAAATCAGCTGCTCTTAAGATAGGTAGAATGAATACATACTATTTATAGTTTATTATGTTTAGGTTATTTTTTGTTTTTAAGATTCACTGGATATGTCTCTGCATGTGTCATATATAATTATATATATATTCCTGTTTTTTGAAAATTCAACTTACTTGTACTTTTGTACTTTTTTCCTGCAAGTTGGCTTAATTATCTTACTAATACATACAAGATGTATTGCCTTCTTAGATCACGGCACTGCATGCATTTGTATAGTGGTTCACAGTTTAGCATATGGAGCCAGACTTTCTGATTCAAATTCCAGCCATGCAACTTTAGACAAGTTAATTTTTCTAGTATCAATTATCTAGAAACATAGGAACAATAAGTTTGAGAGAATTCAACAAGACAAGACCTGTGAAAACATCTAGAACATTTCCCAGCCTATAGCAAGTTCTTATAAGTGTTAATAAATAGTGCTATACCTCATAAATTTTTAAATTGCACAAATAATATACAAATACATTCTCCTGTCATAAAAAAGGAATCTGACACATATAAGTATGGTGAGAACACTCTCCTCAACCTACTCATAGTCGTGTACTACCTGTATCAGTATCATACTCTGTATTTTTATAGCTCTAAATTTTGCTATGTTACCTCATATAATAAGTCCTTCATATTTATTTTATATTGTTTTGCATATTTTAGGTGTAAAGAAATTAGTTGATATTCATTTTATAATTAGCTTGTCAAATTCTTCAGCAATTTCTTTGAAATTTTTTTTTAATTCCACTGATTTATGAGATTAATTTGGGGAGAATTGTTTTAACATTGTGATACCTTTTTATTGATTTTAATTTCTACACAGAATTATTATATTGAGTAGAACCTGAAGGGGGAAAAAAAATATCAGCAAATAAATTAGTACATAAGCTAATAGTTGACATTTTCAAATGCCCTCTAACTAGAATTGGCAAATAATTCATAATGATATTTGTACTGATCTCTTTTGGTTACTAAAAAAATTTATGTGATATGTATAGGAAGGCCATAACTGCCTCCGTTTTTCTTATTACTTAGCTGGATAAGTTATAGCCTTTTTATATGTGTTAAAATCAATATCTTGAGTTATCCTGTGAAACACTGGGAAACTGGTATAAGAAGCCTATGGCCTGTTGAGTACTGTAGAATTTATTTTTAATTAGAAAAAGAAAAATCATGGAAGAGTTTGTTCATTTTTATTTTGTTTTTGAACTATTACTTCATAGCATTATTAGGTTCACAGCAAATTAAGAGAACTTCGCATATACTCCCTGCCTTCAGATATATAGCTTGCCCTGTTATGAACATTAAGCTTCTCTTTGTGTTGAATATACATTGTGTGACTTTTGACAAATGTATAATAACACATATGTATCATTATTATCCATCATTATCATATCAATCAGAGTATTTTCACTAATACACTGTCCTTAAACTATCCTCTGTGCTCAGCTTATTTATCTGCTTGCCTCTCCAAACTCTGACAACCACTGTGATCGTTTTCCCGTCTTCGTACTTTTGCCTTTTGTAGAAAGTCATGTAGTTGAAAATCATATAGTATGTAGCCTATTTAGACTGGTATAATTATCCTAGTAATATATATTTATGGTTCCTCCATGTCTTTTCATGACTTATAGCTCATTTCTCTGTAGCACTGAATAATATCCCATTGTCTGGATGTGCACAGTTTACTTATCCATTCACCTACTGAAAGACGTCTTACTTGCTTCCAAGTTTTGGCAACTACAAATTAAGTTGCTATAAACATCTGTGTGCAGGTTTTTTGTGTGGCCATATGTTTTCATCTCCTTTGCACAAATACTAAGGAGTGTGATTGCAAAATTATATGGGAAGAGACTGTCTAATTTAGATGATTTCAGTAAGTTCAGTTTGGTAATAAACCATCAGACTATGTTCCAAAGTGGATGTACCATTTCACACTATCGTAGGCAATGAATAAGAGTTCTTGTTGCTTCACATCCTCTTCAGCATTTAATGCTGTCAGTGCTCTAGATTTGGGCTATTATAATAGTTGTGGAACAGTTTTTGAATTTCATTGTTTTGGCTTGTGTTTCCCTGATCACATATTATGTGGAGCATCTTTTCATATGTTTATTTGCCATCTGTATATCTTCTTTAGTGAGGTGTCTGTTTATGTTTTGAACCACATTTTAATTGGGTTTGTTTTCTTATTATTCAGTTTTAAGAGTTCTTTGTATGTTTGGATAAAAGGCCTTTGTCAGGTGAATCTTTGGCAAATGTTTTCTCCTATTCTTTGGCTTGTCTTCTCATTCTCTTGACCTTCTCTTTCACAGAGTAGAATTTTATAATTTTAATGAAGTCATCTTGTCTATTCTTTCTTTCCTAGACTGTGCCTTTGCTATTTCATCTCAAAGTCACCATTCCCAAGGCCATCTAGACTTACTCCTATATTATCTTCTAGGAATTTTATAGTATGACATTTCAAATTTAGGTTTGTGATCTGAGTTAACTTTTCTGAAGAGTGTAAATTCTGGTAATACCCCAGCTGGTTAGGCTCTAATTAACTAGTGTCACATGAAGGCAGGCCTTATTAAGAACAGAGTGCTCTGGCATATCAAAATGGTTCCTTTTCCTTTCTAATTGCAGGAAACGGGAGGGGATATTTCTTTCATATTTACTGTGAGGACCTGGCCAAACTCCTGGTAGTAAACTTCACAGTAATGCGAGGAGTCCCACTTTGATTTTCTTTTTTTTTTAGTTTTTATGTCTCAGTGGTGTCACAGTTCCGGTTTACATACCCCAGTACTGATTCCTGCGGCAGTTTCTACTCTTCAGTTTCTGACCCAGTAAGTTATAACTCCCTATGTTCACTTGTCTGTCTCTTCAATATTGGGGGCATCACTTTGCCCTGTGTCCCCTTCTGTGTTTTGGAACCAAGGAAACCGTTGATGTTCGAGTCTCTTTTGTGTCTTACTTAGGATGGAGTGCCAACTTCTGAGTTCCTTACATGCTTAACTGAAAACCAGAAGTTCTCAGCATTTTTTAAACTTATTTTTAGAATGATTAAATTTTAATAAGTTGATTGTAGCATAAATACTAAGTATAGTGGATAAGTTATAAAATGTCCTAAAGGGCTTCCATTTGAATTTAAAGGATGTGGTTGCAAAATGTGCCTGCGTTTGGACAAAGCCTAAGCAAAATCAAAGTTATAAATCTAAAATCCTTAAAGTTTAGCATTCCATGTTTAGGAAATTTTTCAGTGTTTGAGGACTATATGGTCTCCTATGTAAGGAAATCCCTCCTTTGGCACGAGTTTCTCTCCCCTCACCACACTGGTATCTTTCACAAGGAGTGAGAAAAGTTATGTGTAAAACAAACACTGTTAGCTCTCTCACAGTTTAACAATGAAAGAGCTGTGCCACTGACACCTGTCTCATATCAGCTCTAACAGTTGGTGCTGTGAACTTTAACAGCTGATAGTCTTCTAACAATTTCAATTGATGGGACAATGGTACACCTGATACCTTGAGTTTCTGTAATACCCAGAATAACTGGACCATAGATAAGTTCATACAGTAAAGCATACGAAATAGTATTATTTGAAAATATTAATGATCCCTGAAAAGTGTGAGCCCAAATTAGAGGCAATTAAAAGGAAGGTTGAATATGACTTTATTCCGAATAAAAAACACATTGTTTAAGGGTATATTTATAATATGGGAACACCACCAGTTAATAACACCAGAAAAATCCAATTTTCTTTCATTTCTTATTGAATGCATAATTCTTACACCTGCTTTACACTTTGATGAAAAATTAGCACTTTTAATTTAAATGACTGATAGTGAGTAATAACCTCCAGCTGACATGTATTCACATATTGTAGCACAGAAATTTGAAGGCTTGACAGTGCTACTGTATGTTGGATTCGATTCCAAACAGTATTTGGGGAAAAGCTTGTCCCTGCCCGTGATACTATTCAAGCACTTGTAAGTAGATAGTGTGGCTTTATAATTAGGAAGAGGGACACGTACACCTTTTCTGTCATCATAAGGGATAAGCACAAGTTATACAGCAAGGAACATGTGTTATATAAAAATAAAAGCAATGAATAATCGATGAAGCCCCAACCCAGGTAATAAAGCTGTCCAAAAAGTATCTAGTCATAAAGCCCTCTATTTTTCAAATTACATGGCTGGATACTTTCCGGATAGCCCTCTATCTGTACTTAACTATCAACATAGGCTATCAGCTCTTCATTTACATTGCAGGAGAGGGCAAAGTAGAGAAAATAGGAAAAGTTAACTTTTTCTTTTGTTTCAAATGTGACATTTTAGCTGTCAGTCTCTCTGTCTTTAGTTATAATCTGTCCTCTTGAAATCAGTGATTTTCACATTTTATTGCAACTTTTATATAAATTATATATCATGAGATTAATGGAGAACTCAATTATTAACACACACACACACACAATTTCCTCTAGTAATATAAAATACTGAATGTGAAAGCACTGAGCAACAATTTTTTCCCCATAATTCCTTTTTATATTTTTTAATTTAACCCTCAGCAAATGCAGTTTTATTGGGGAATCAAGCACTTATATGGGTATTTTAAAACTTTGTCCATAATTTAAAAATGCTTTGAGAAAAGAAAGTCATCTGGGAATATGGTAATTCATGATTTATTATAAATGTAGACAAAAACACAAAATGAATTGCATTACCTCAGATATATTGCAAAGGTCTTTGTACACTCACTCATTTTGATATTTAAGTTCCACTGCTTCTTAATAAATGAGGCAAGAGCTAAATATAGTAAGCAGTAAGCAATTTTTATCCTTCGCTATTTAAATTGAAATATAACTCCTATGAATTAAAATGAATAAATTATAAGCATATAGATCACTGGATTTTTTTAAGTGAACATTCCCATGGAACTATCAAATATATCAAGGTAGAGAATATAACTAGCCTGCAGATTATTCCCTATGTCTCTCTTCAGTTACTATCCCTTTCAGAAATGTAATCACTCTTCTGATATATATTACCATAAAATGCATTGCTTGTTTTTAAACATTATCACTGTGCACTATTTTATTTATAGACTCTTTTTACTGATGCTTATGTGTGTGAGATTATTCTGTGCTGGTGTATAAAGTTGTAATTTGTTCTTGTTGTATAATATTCTATTGTAATAATTCTGAATTTAGTTTTTATCTTCTTATCTACTTTACTGTTGGATAATTTTGGTCTCTAGTTTTGCAATGCTATGAATACGTTCTTAAATAGTCTTATCTTTGGTTAGTGACATCTATACAGATTTCTGCTGAGTATATATAAATTCCAAGTGTATATCTAGGAATTGAATTGATGAGTAAGCATACATATGTTCAGCTTTGGTAGATGATGCTAAACAGTTTCAAAGTGTTTGTAAAATTTATACTTTCACTAGAAGTGTATGAGTGTTCCTGTTAGTCTACATTCCTTGGTGTTGTATTATGTTTTATTTTATTGTACCCATTCTAACACTTTTATAATGACATTTTATTGTAGTTTGTGTTTTATTAATGAGTAAGAATATTTAACATATTTTTATAAGCTTAATTTTGGATAACATCATCTAAAAGTGCCAGTTCAATTCATTTGCTCATTTTTATTTTAAGTTTATTTGTCTATGTTTTTGTTACTAATTTGAACATAAAAATATTTTTATGTATTCTTTTTGAATTTTAATTAGTTTTTTGTATCGCAAATCGCTCATCCATTTACTTTTTCAAAATTGTCTTTTGATGAACAGAATTTTTAATTACAATAAACTTCAATTTACCAGTATTTTCTTTCCTATTATTAATAATTTTGTACTGTTGAGAAAATAGGTAACCTATTACGATGTCATTGTCTGTGTAAAGTTACAGAAAATATGTTTGTCCCTCATATTTTGTTTTATAGTCCATTTAGAATTATTTTTGTACATGATGAGTTAGAAGTCATTTTTTTTCTCAATATGGCACAGCTATTCTATTATATTTTATTAAGAAGGCCATCATTTTCCCTTGAGTAGAAGCTTTTTGTTAATGTAATGCAAATAATTTGGCATTTTGAAGTTCTAGATATTCCAATTATTTAAAATTCCATGTATTTCAGGTTATAGAAGGTAAGCAGAGAATATGGCTCAAGTGTATTCACCGTTTCTCTTATGTTTATAATTTAATTTTAGTTTTTTATAGATGGTTTATATTTGGGGCTATCTATGTATATTTGGCATGCTTGGTAAGATTCTGGCTACTTTATGTAAAAAGTTGTGATGTCACTGTATATTGTCCCCCAGAGAAGACTATTTTTTCTCTGCAAACACATAGCACATATGTATACACAGATCACCTTGCTCCTGCAATGACTTTGAATGTTTGAAGTCTTAAGTTTTGTCAAGGTTCTTCTATTTCTTATGTGTCCTTTTTTAGAGCATAATCTTTTCTGACTGTGAACTATAAACTGAGGTGATTGTAGGGCCTGACTTCCTTTTTAGGATTTCAACTATATCAATTTTTGCCACGGAAGTATGAGACTGCCAAAACCTTAGTCTAGTTTTTCCCTCAGCAACAGTTTTTCTTCGTTGCTTTGAAAGGGAGAGAACAAAGTAAAAAGCAGACCATTATACATTGATAGGTGTCAGGCTTAATAAGCAAGGGAAATTGTCTTGGGTGATGGCAGGATGAGTAGTTTTCCACACTCACTGGTCAAATCTTAAGTTTAGATACAGGCCTTAAGTGGGTTTTTTCATGTACATAGTAGGCCTTAACAGGGTTCAGTTATGTACCACGTCCAGGAGGATTTATTACCACATTACTATCTCAAAGCTATGTCCTTGGGAAGCTTCTAGGGCAGAAAGGCAAGCTGAGCGCACATTCTAAGCAACAGGAAAGGGAGTGGAGAGCCTCCAATTGCCTTGGTCTAGCTAGAGGGTCAAACAGGTAATCAAATCCTGATGACCTTCCCCAATAACAACCTGAAGATGAAGTCAGCAAATAGCCTTTGGAGGGGAAAGGCTGATTTGAATACAACCTTGATGCACCTTGTTC
The DNA here is from genome assembly GCA_004027555.1 of Craseonycteris thonglongyai. NCBI lineage: Eukaryota > Metazoa > Chordata > Mammalia > Chiroptera > Craseonycteridae > Craseonycteris > Craseonycteris thonglongyai. The sequence continues at coordinate 7,579 of PVKE010022885.1, forward strand.
ATATTTTGAAAAAACACATATCTAGCTAATATGAATAATCCTCTTTTAATTGTGTGATTTATTAGTCCACAGAACAATTTAATTGTTACTTAAAAGTGTATTGTTATTGCTGGTAATTAAAATCTCATTCATTTTAATATTAACAAGGAAATGAAAGCTTAGAGGATTATTACTTTTTTCTTTCAATTATAATATTGCCATTTTCTATCCATGAGAGAAAATTATCTGATAAATGAATAACTTTACTCTTGGGAACTAATTTTCTTCAACATTTTTATAGAGTTAACCATTACTACTGTTTTTATAACACACAATGATTTGAGTTTTTGAAGATTCCCAAATTGTATTTATTAAGGCAATTCATTATTATAGAATCCAAGAGCTTAGTAACATAAAATAGCATGCAATTTTTATGTAATTGTACACAGTTTAGTTTTAAAAAGTAAAAATTTGGTACAATGGACAATTAAAGAGAAAAACATAAAACAAAAGATTTCACTTTCTCCATTAAAGTAAATTAAGATGTTAGCAAATGATTATCTAAACTACCCTCCTACTCAGCTCAATCCAGCTGCATATATGAGTCAGACTATTTTCAACTGCTTTTAATGAGCAGTTTTTGTGAATATCTCAGAGGTTGCCAATTAAAGAGAATGTTAACTGTCAGATTCTGTACTGCTTAAAAAGTATGTATCTTAGAGAGAACTCCAAACACTGATAAAGTATCTCAGTAGTAATGAAAGGCAAAGATAGGCCATGTAGCAGTAATTTTTTGTTGAAAGTAAGAACTACTAAAGTCACAGACGTGATGCTACAAAACTAAGATTCAGAAGAGATTAGATGAATTTGTCTCCTGTGATTAACAAAAATTTGAAAAACAAAATCTGCCATCTCACCAGAAACGATTTAACCTGTAGTAGTGGCTAAAGTGAGGTGATCTCATTGCTCTAATTAAGTACGATAGTAGGTTTTAAAAATTATAAATGGAAAACAGATGATATTTTCAAAATGTTACTTCTGTTCTTCCCCATATCACATAATAAATAATATAGCTAAAAATATTTTCTGTATCATGGAAAAATAAAAACCTGTGTTTGTAGACATTTATGTCAGACAGAAATTTATGTCTGGTTATTTAAGTTTTTCTTTTTTTAAATTTTCACTTTTAAAAACACTATTTGTTACAGCAGTTTTGGGTTCACAGCAAGATTGAGAACATACCAAGTTCTCCATATACCTCCTGCTCCACATATGTATAGGTCAGCATCCCCACAAAAATGGTACACTTGTTATAACTGAACCTACATTGACATATCATTATCATCAAGAGTTCCATAACTTACTTTAGGGTTCTCTCTTGGTGTTGCACATCCTACAGATTTGGAATAATGTATAATGACATGTGTCTATCATTACATTTTAATATAGAATACTTTCACTACCCTAAATATACTGTCGGTTCTACCTATTTTGCCTAGTCTTTGGGTATTCAAGGTATCTTGAATGCTGGATTTTTTAAAAGTTAGAATAAATTATGTCTAAGATATTGTCCGAAAGCAAAAAAATTATTATAATAAGCCTGTCTCCAAATTATAACAGTTCTTTTTATAAAGGTCAATTAGCTGGTCCATTTAAAGGTAAATGGGATACATTTTTTTTTTTTTTTTTTTTTTTTTTTTTTTTTTTTTTTTTTTTTTTTTTTTTTTTTTTTTTTTTTTTTTTTTTATCTTTTTGTCTTCAGTGCATATTTATTTCTATTTTACTTTTTGACAGATAGAGATAGAGACAGAGACAGAGACAGCTAGAGAACCGAACTGTGGGAACTCCCCAGTTCAGCGTGTGGGTCCTGCCTGGGCCGGAGCCGGGATTCGATCCTCGGTCCTCATGGCCTCAAAGCGAGCGCTCAACCCGCTGAGCCGTCCCGGCTTTCCCCAAGGGATACATTTTATATAAAAACTACTGTTAAGTGTTGGGTAATTTTATTAGGGTAGCCTATAAAATTTACCTACCCCACTCATATGCATGTGTATATAAACAGGTATATATTATGCATGTATAAGTATGTATCTATACATGTGTATGTGTGTATATATAGATGTGTATATATATGAACACATGTGTACATCTACACATGCATAATATGTGTGTCCGTAAGTGTACATGTATGTGTGTGTACACATATGTATTGGTATATACCTGCTGTTTTATACATTTGGATGCATGTGTATAAACACGTATCTACACTTATATGCATTTCACATCTTCATTCCTCTCAAAATAAAATACAGAGTAAGTTATTCAAAAAATTATAAGATTCAAAAAAAGATTTCAAAAAATCAAGTAGAATTCTTTCTCTCTTGAGGTCCAAAGAAGCCTGACATGCTTTGGTTTAGAATATCATACATACACACACACAGACACACACCCTATATAGTTTTTTGTTTTTGTTTTAATTCAGGACATTTATAAGCAAAGTGGTAGAAGTCAAATAAATGCATAAAAATGTAGAAGCTGATCCATTATGAACCATTCTGAAATGAGCAATTGATAAAAATATGTTAGGTTTATTTTGATTGTGATTCATTTTGTTTTTTTCTTCATGCCAATTTATAGTGCCAAGTTTTACCTAATTAGTGAGAACCAGCATGGTTTTCCTCACATATATTTCCTCATAAATCCTTTAAATAGTAAGTATGCACAAATATTCTAGATGTTGGCTACAGAAATAAGAATATGACATGTTCCTAACATTCAATGGTTATGTACTTTACAGATGGTCTTGTATTGTTTTTTTTTAGTGTGTCTTTGAAGGAATAGTCAGGTGTACTTATTTATGTGTTACAATAACTAAGAATTTTTATTTAGTGTTCTCATTTAATGCACATATAAAGTTCATTAATATTCAACAAAACACAAACTAAGTCTCCTCAAACTGTGGTAATAGTAATATTATCTAAGCTAGGGATAATTTTTTTAAATAATCTATACAATATAACATATTGAAAATATGAAAAATGTAATGGCTCCACTCGAAGTGCCTAATTTATCTTTATTTTATTTTATTTTATTTTTAATATACATTGTATTTATTTATTTATTTTGACAGAGGAGAGAGGGAGAGAGAGAGAGAGATACAGAGACAGAGAGAGAACTGAACTAGGGGAGCTCCCAGTTCAGCATATGGTTCCACACAGGCTGGGGCCGGGATTCGATCCTCGGTCCCCGGCGCTGCAAAGTGAGCTCCTAACCCACTGAGCCATCCCGGCTTCCCCTCCTAATTTATCTTTAAGGAACAGCAAGTGTTTCTGCTGGTTCTAATGACTTAAATTTGCATTAAAAAATATGAATCAGAAAAAAATTTTCAGTTTATCTAAACTACAAAACCACCACATGAACCAAACAGCTTACCTATTTCTCCTATAACCTACCCCCTACCTCTGACAACAACCAACCTGTTCTATGTACTTAACAGCCATATATCTACACAGTAGACACTCTGTTAACTGGAACTCAAGCAACCAGCAAAAAATAACATAAAAATCTAAGAACTAATACTTAAAATAAAAATTAAATTAATTTCCAGTGGAAATGTAAGCTTAAACTTGGTTCACCACACTGCGAGTAAGCCCACACTTTATGCACCATATTTGCCTACTACTCCCCCTAGTTCACCATGTGTAAACATACCAGTTGTTTGTAATCTATTACTATTTAAGATGTGTTCTCACTCAACCCCAAGTATGCCCAAATGGGTTCCAAGTAAATGTAAACACATAGTGCTTACCCTCAAGCAGAAGACAGAAATATGCAAGAGCCTTAAGAAAGGTGAAAGTTGTGCAATGATCATGGAGGAATTTAATGTCAGTTTGTCAATGATCTATGACATTACGACTTAGTCTCAGAAGATAAAGAAGTTTTATAATTAGTGGTAGAGTGACAGGAGTGTAAAGCAATGTTATACTCTTCATACACCAAAAATGGAAGTGTTTGACTAGGCCCTGTATGGGTAGTTTTCTCTGAAAAGGTCCGAGGGTGGTTGTATTTCTGGATGCATGTTGTGGAAAAAAGTGAGAGAATTCATGAGGAGATGAATATTGAAAGCCAGGATTCATTTTCATGTGACTGGCTTACCAGATTCCAGATTCATCATGGCATCCATAAACTGGACTTGTCAGGTAAACAGAAGTAGGCTGATTTTGAGGTAGCAGCTTCATTTTGTGACATGTTAATGAATTGGTTGCAGAAAATGGCTTGATCTCAGAGTAGATTTAGAATGTAGATGAGAGTGGATTAATGTGGAATTGTTTGCCCAATTTTACTTTGGCTAGTGGTCATAAGAAGGTAGCTCATGGGTTCAAGCTAAATAAAGAGCATGTAACTGTGCTCTTCTGCACAAATGCACTAAGGAATCATAAGGTAAAGTTGTGTGGTCAGCAAATTTTCTAAACCAAGGTGCTTTTAAGGCCCAACTAACCTTCCTATAGATTATCATACAGAGTATCAGTTGGATGGATGTAGAAATTTTTACCAAGTGGTTTTATTATTCATTTGTCTCAATGTTGAAGAAAATTTATGAAAAAAAGGAATACCAAAGAACAGTAACATTCTGTGTCTCCTTGATAACTATTGTATACACCCTCCTGCAGAAAAGATCATAAATGGCAACATTTTCATATGTTATCATCTAGCTAATGTCACAAATCGAATGTAACCAATGGATCAAGGAGTGATACAAATGTAAAAGTGTTTTACAGGCATGACTTTATGCAAAAAATGACTAATTTTGATGAAACAATTTTGGATTTTCAGAAAAAGAATATAATCTGAAAGATGCTATCTACACCATGCCTGGGATTCTGTGAGAAGTGAAACGTTACAGAAATGTTGGAGAAATTAATGGCCAGCTGTGATGTCTGTGGAATCCTCCTCCTCCTCTGTTGACTTTGAGGGATTTTCAGTAATAGTACAGCTACCAGTAGCAGAGTTGATGATGAAATCTGTGAGTTAATTGACTCTACTACCAAATGAAATAAATTTGTCTCAAGCTTGCTGTGAACGAAACTACTTCAGTAATTCATACACTTATCCAGAAGATATCATAGAAGCAGATGTGAATTGTGGGAAAATGAATGTTGCAGAAAAGGGAGAGAGTGATGATGGGTGTTAGGGGAAAACGTATTCTGGCAGAGAGCTACTGCAGCATTTGAAACTAAAAGTTTAGCAGAATAGCAACCCTTCTTCACTTCTCAGCATGTTATATAGCTGCATATCATGCAAAACCTGACTTTTTATGAGAAGCATGAGGCTTCAAAGCAAGCTGATATTCATTCAGTTTTCAATAAAGCTATACACAAGTTTGCCAGCACAGCATCATCTATTGATGGAGATCCAAATTATCCACATCTACTTCTGATCCTGTCTTAGCTACCTCATCAGATCCTGATGATCCTTATGTGATGTCTACCCAGTAAACTCTATCTCCTACTGTAACAAACTGTGTAGATCTGTTCTTTTCTAAGTTACTTGAAGTTAAAAAAACTGTTAGTGAAGTTCATTAACTTGAAAAGTTTATTGAATGCTATTTAAGTAAAATTTTACACTGCATTCATAAAACTGTTTTTATAATAGAACTATTACGTTAAGTTTGTCTCTATTTGTCCTAATTTGGTTTTAATTACTGCATTTTGATATTACTATCAAGGCAATACAGAGTTTATGATATGGTATGGTATGTTATGGTATGGTATAGTATTAGTTAGGCCTATTTTAAATAGTAACTCTCAAGCAACTGGAAACTATGTTTATCCAGCATCTGCCAATCACCACATATGCCAGTTAACTGAGAGCCTACTATAATTAGATTTAAGATAAAATAAATTTTGTTTGCTAGAGATTTTTTATAAATAAATATATATAATAGACATGACATTCTGTTAGTTTTTAATTTTAGCTCTATATTTCCAGTTTAATGTATTTTTGTGTTTTTCTTTTTAGTTAGAAATAACTTTAAGCCTACAGAATAAGCAGAATAGTTGGTTATAAGAACTATAAAATAACTTTTTATTTTCCTTAACCATTGACTATAAGTTGATGATACAATGAACAGCAAAAATAAAAGATCAACAAATAACATTGATGGATCAATCTTTCAAATACTCAAACCTCACCAAGTTTTGCTGATTGTGCCAATAAAGATATTTAGAAAAACAGGATCCAATCAAGGAAAGCCTGTTGCATTTATTTTTTATGTCTCATTAGTTTCTCAGGTTACTAAAAAAAAAAATTAGTGAATATGTCTTCTCAGATACAACCACATATTTCAGTTCTTATTATTAAATATAGACGAGTTGCTATTATGTTCTAGAAACTAAGAAATATATATTAACAAGGCAGCAAGTACACATTCTCTCACAAATCCATATATTGAAATACAAAATGTTTAAGTGTCCATTAATATCAGCAGTGTTATATTAATATTCTGAGTACTATATAATAATATAATGGTTGAGGCAAAAATGAGAAATAAAAAGCATTTAATCATAAACAAAGAAGAATTCTTATGTAGTTACTATCTAATATTTTGAAAATTGAATTGGGTTTAGCAAAAAAAAAAAGATTGTACCTAGTATAATACAAAATTGCTTACTACACGTTCACAATGAATCCATCATACATGAATGCTGTCTTAAGAAACAACAATTTTCCAGTGATTTTGGAGAATTTTTACTGCTTCAAATGGCTGATTTTTATATAAGCAATTTTCTAGAATGTGTGAAATTTAAGTCACTGAGAAATAGCCATAATGCACCCATGGAAGAAACATGAATCCAAATGTGTTAAATAAGTAAATGCAGCAAAGGCAGGAAATTTTCCAAGAGTCTCCAGGGTTTCTTATTTCAACTATCTATTACAGTCAGAGCTAAGTAAAACCATCTTTTTTTTTTAATATGTAAACACTACATTTTCTGTATTAATACAGAATGGATGACCTAATACACAAAGGTTCATATGCTTCAAATGTATAAATATGTGCTTGAACAAAACATTAACCAAATTAGAATAACTGACTTAGTTTTATTTGGGAAATGAAAGATAAATTTTATCTTTCAATATGTTTCAGTTCTTAATCTCTGTTTTGACATCTCCATTGCTTAGACTATTTCATATTCTATAGCATATAGCATATTCTCAAATTCTAATATAACCATAATATTGTGCTCATTAAATGAAGGAATAAGTTTATTAAAACTTATTTTTCAGGTATAGAATTTGCTTTTTTGAATATTAGGTTTTTTTTTATTTAAAAGTTAGTCTGTTATAAGGTTAAACTAAGGCATATTAAATTTTTTTAATTGAGAGAAAAATCTATTCAAATTGAGTAGCACCAAATTAAAAGTGGGACAGAAATGAGAGGAAATCCTCATAAATTAAAAGTATAGAAGAAAGGAAAGGGTATTTTTGATTGGCCATAGCTTAAAGCCTAGTTGGTTTTATATGATTGGTTGTCTTTAGTGTTTGATTTCATAACATTGAGACATTTAGAAAAATAGATTTGGGTTTGCTTATGTATGCTACCATATCATTAGAGCTATCTCAGTCTAATGGTCTACTCCTTCTTTAATTAATTTAGCAAGTCTAATATTTTACTCAGTGTGATATTTAACTTCCACTGTAATAAATTATGGGTCTGTGAGTTACTTATTTAGACAATTAGAATTTTAGATGGTTTTGACTACTGTCCATATATATTGTAATCTGAAATCCACTTCAGTTCTTCTTTCCTATTAAAATGAGTAAAACCAGAAAAGTGTTTCTAAATATCCACATGATGAGATAATAGAGTTTTATATTATTAGTTTTCTGTGAAATTAGAATAAGAAGCACCTTATACTTTAAATACCTGCTCAAACTGGATAGATGAGTGTGTGTGTGTGTGTGCGTGCGTGTGCGCACGTGCACACGCGCGCGCGCACACACACACACACACACACATGAGGTAAAACCTTTTAAAAACTGGTTAGTTGACAAAAATTTCTTTGTAAAGTAGGTATGTCAACATAATTACCCACTTGCCATATCCAAAACTACCAAAAAAAAAAATTTGTAATGTCACCATCAATATTACTACTATTACTATTATTACTGAAAAGTTGATTTTTTTTTTTTTAGTTCTTTCTTATGGTATATACCATAAGAGACCTGCAACCAAATTACTGTATTTTCAAATCAGCTGTGATTCTTTCCATGTGATTATGCTGCCAAGTAATTGTACAACTCTTTCACAATTTCAATTTTTAGAGATTGTTTTGATATTTAGCTTTGTTGTATAATTGTTATAATTCACGTGGTTCTAAAATCAAGCCTACAAAACAAGATTTGCATGAATATGCCTTCCTTTCTAGATTTCCAGTATTTCTTTGGTGCAGAGACTTAGATGTAACATCTGTGGGTCAGATGGTAATGCATGTGATTTCTGGAGGTATTGCAAAATCTCACTTTATAGGTTTGTATAATGTTGCCTGATCCCCAATCAATGGTTTTGTAGAATTTATTTTCACACTTTTGCATTTTTCCAATCAGATAGAGAAAAAATGCTAATTTAGTGTCCTAGCCATTTTGGCTGCTCTAACAGAATACAGTGGATTGGGTGGTTTAAACAAATAGATTGGGAATAATATATATGTATTTTTGTTGTTCTTGTTGTTGTTTGTTTGTTTTTTTCTGTCACAGTTATTATGGAGGATGAGTGTCTTGGGTCAAGGGGTCTTGTTGTTTGTTCCTGGTGAGAGCTCCTCTTCCTGATCTGTAGAAGGATGCTTTCATTATCCTCAACTAGCAGAGAAGGAGAAATATGTCTCATGTTGTTGTTTTTTTTTTATAAAGGTATTAATTCCATCAGGAAGGCCCCACTCTTATGATCTAATCTAACTAAAATTACTTCCAAAGGGCCCACCTTCTAAATATAGGGGATTATGGCTTCAACATATGAATTTGGGGGAACACAAATATGCAGTCCATAACCCACAATGTAGTTTTAATTTGTGATGTTCTTATGAGAGGGGATGAGCATATATGGCTTATTGGCATTTTCTTTGTCCTGTAAAATGAACTTCTCATGTATGTTGGCCAATTTTATATCATTTCTTTTTCTTTTTTTTCCTTTTTTTTTTCTGGTCTTTCTCTGTTTTGAAATGTGTGTGTGTTTATGTCCTTTTGTCTGAGAAATAAGTTGAAATTATTTTTTCAGTTTTTCATTTATCAACTACCTATGGTATTTTGTACCATGTTTTACTACTTTGTAACCAACATAAAAATAAAACAGCTGTATTTTCATCATATAAGTCATATAATTACAGTATTTTCTAATTTTATTTCAGTAGTTTCCAATATGAACAAAAAGCTTTTGAGTCTATAGTCAGCTATTATAATAACTCCCTATTCCAGTTGGAAAAGCCTCACAGCCTGGTATGCTTTCTTACAGATGCCCGTGGGAAATTAAGTGAGCAGACACTATTTAAAAATAGGTATAGGTTGGACTGTTCAAATGAAACTATTTACCCAAAAACTTATCCAAAGGGTTTGAATAGAACTCCCTCACCAGCATTTGCTAAGACTCACACACTGTCACCCAGTAGAGGAGACTCCATGGAACTACAAGAAGAGGTCAGGCAGTATAAGGCCAAATCATTTTTCATTTTAAACAGGTGTTTTTTTAATACTCTAAAAAGTAAAAGATGGGATGTAATATTTGTTTCCGAATCAGCACTTTCATAGTGGCATAATGTTCTTTTCATAATCTGGAATGCCAAGTGTGACTTTTAAAGTGCATGTGCTTGTAATAAAGCGTGACTAGCATCTTCCTGTCAAGTTCTGTAATGTTTCTTGATAACTTCACTGAGTTGAAAAAGATGACAACTTTTAATTTCAAGGATATGCACCCATATTCAGTGTTTAAAAAATACTTTTAATTATTTTGCAAAACTTGCAAAATTTGGCATTTTGAAATTGATACATTTGATACAAAATCTGTATAATGGTAGCATGAGAAATGACTTTTATTAAGTTCTAGTCACTATATTAAACACATTAAGCATACTGTTTAATTTCATTCTTATAAAAATAATGTGTCGTAGATATAATTATTCCTATTTTACAAATGAGACAAAATCATTATGGGTTATATAAAATTCTAAGTATTGCATAGTACATAGTTAATTAATGATGAGCTTGAGATTGAACCAGAGCTGTCTCCAGAGATCATACTCAACTCCTAAATTTTAGTTGTTGTTACTTAGTTAGGAAAGGTAAATGATACATTTCATAATGAAGCAACACCCACTACCCAGGTAGGGACTCAAAGATATCCTTTCTTTCCTTAATTTTATCAAACCTGACTCAGCAGAGTGTTTTATACCAAATGTGATAAAAAAGACATTGGTATGATAAACATAGACAGGAAAGGACTTAGAAACTTTTCTTGTTTCTGAAAAGGGCCAGGTGTCTGGGGACCTGGCCCAGATAAAGGTAGTAGCAGAAATCTGAGACAAGTATATTGAGCTTGTTTTACAACAGAAAATATAAAACCAAAAAAACTAGAGAGTTTTCTTAAGTATTATGATGTAGTCCAAAAGAAATTCAATTTATTGTATAATATGTAAATATATAATATTTTATAAGTAAATGACTTGCTCAATTATACTCAATATAATAAATATGAAAGTCCATTAATTTTATATTACATATTTATAAGTTTATAATTTTATAACTCAATATATTGTAATATAGATTTATAAAGCCAATTTTTATAGTTCAGAGGAAATGCAAGCAGCCCTTCAGAACATGGGTAAACTATGAAATCAAGCATTATACAGAATGCCAAGCAGATGTGAAAGTCAGGGTGTATGGAAACCAGTGCATTTACTAGGGAGCTAACAAACCATTTAAGCAGAAAGCTTGCAGTGAAAAATTTTCCAACTCCTGAGTCTAAAAGAACTGAAGAATATAGTGGGTTCTGACCATGGGAGAAGTCAATATCTGAGGTGTACAACCATGGGGGCAGTTTTGAACCAGTAAAAGCATGAGAGTTTACTAATACTCAAACCCATGAGGGTAAAAATGTGTCTATCTTTTTTTTTTTCTTTTATAAAATATTCCCAAAATGTAATGCAGCACCTGACTAAGACTGAACCTTCCATAATATTACTGAATAAATTATTCTCTCAGTCAGACACCCTTTCACCAAGGGCTATGTAAATTAGAAGAGAAACTATTGCTGTGAAATTAAAAGAATCTGGAATCAAATACACACTAGTACTTAATAACTTTATGGTAACCAAAAAAATTATATAATATGCCTCATCATCATTAAAAGTAATGCTTACCTTGCATTGCTTTAAGGATTAAATGGGAAAACTTAAGAAAATACATAATTAATAATAAAAATAAATTCCTATTTGTAGTTATGGGCTCACTTAAAAAATACTCATAATTTTATTATATAGCAGTGCTGATGTCAGAGCTTCTTTTGGTCCTTTCAACATCACTAATCTTTTATACCTGTTGTGATTCTCTTTTATGTATATTTTATTTTTATTTTTTTGGAAAACAATAATCTAAAATATCAGTCTCTAATATCAGTCTCTGTTTTCACTCAATTCACCTCAAGTTGCCAAAGAAAATATTTTAAGTTAGAGATAAGCACAGCTTCTTGGATTTTTTCATTAGAATAAATATAATGCTTTATTTTTTTTAATTTTTATTTTATTAAGTTTTACTGTTTTTGATAGAGAAAGAGAGAGAGAGAGAGATACAGAGACAGAGAGAGGACTGAACCGGGGAACTCCCCAGTTCAGCATATGGGTCCGCATGGGCCTGGGCTGGGATTCAATCCTCGGTCCCCGGTGCTGCAAAGTGAGCACTTAACCCACTGAGCCATCCCGGCTTCCCCAAGTATAATATTTTAAACACCTCCTCATTACTTGTGACATTAATAAAATTATGAAATTATTTATCATAACAAGAGATAGTATAACTTCTGAAGATATAGCTAACTTCTTGTTAATTTGGATTAGAGCTATAGACTGAATGCTGTGTTTCCCCAAAATTCATGTTGAAATCCTTACCCCCAAAGGTGATGTTATGAATAGAGAGAGGCTTTGAAAAGTGATTAGGTCATGAGGGTGAAGCCCTTATAAATATGTGTGCTCTCATTAAAAAAAAAAAAAAGATCCCCAGTGAGCTCCTTAGGCCCTTCCAGACTGTAAGAATACAAGCCTGCAACCCAGAGGACCCTCACCCGGCTGTGTTGGCACTCTCACCTTGGACTTCCCAAACCAGTGAGAAATAAATTTCTGTTGTTTATAAGCTATCCAGTATTTTGTTATAGCAGCCCTAACAAACTAAGACAAATAGTAAGGTGACCAACTTTTTTCCAATGAAAAGGAGGACATAAATAAATTAAAGAAACAAATATTGCAAATAAAAATATTTATGCTTTGCAACAATAACTAAACAAAAAGCATTATAATATAGTAAATAGATAATGCAGGCATATTATGATTAATTATTGTTTAAATATGAATATTTTTCAATTGAATGAATATTTTTTGTTAATGTGTCATTTTCTAACAAAATATTAGAAATACCCATAAAAGAATTATTTTTCATTTTGAATTTCACAGCAAGTGCTGCAGCTAGAGTATCAACATTCAGTATTGATTTTTCAGTTGTCCAAAAATCATTAGCAATTGAAAATACCCTTTCAACGGCTGCGTTAGTGCCAGGCAAGCACAATGTAAATTGGACTAGAAGAAGTAAATTTTCATATGGTATATGTGCATTTTTGAAATGGTTGAATATTTCCACCCATCTTTTATCAACTTCAACATGTTCATTTTCCCACTCGACCAATTTTCCAGAATTTAAATAAATATTCAGTTTTCTAATTTCTTCAAATAGACAATTGTCGTCTATTTTAATGTCTGGTAGTTCTGTGGATAAAAACTGAACACAAGTCGAAAAGGAGGACATCTAGGAGGACACTTTTTGAGGGAGGACAGAACTTCCAAAAGGAGGACTGTCCTCCCTAAAGGAGGACGGTTGGTCACCTTACAAATAGTAAATACAGTCATCCTAATAATCATTTTCCATAGATGATAAATGTTGGAAATGGATCTTGGCTTTGTCATTCCTTATTACTCACTAAAAATAATTAAAATAAAAACATAGTAATAATTAAAAAAAAAAAAAAGCTTTGTAATGGTCAATTTGATTTGGTCATTTAACTTCTGTTTGCTTGGATCCACATCTTTTTTGTTAAAACAAGCCAATGAGTGGTTTAAACATCTACACCTTTACTAAATAACTAATGTAATAGCAAATTTTGAAGGAATTTATAATTGGAGAAATAAATCTCTGTAATTAACACTATAATTTTTCCCTGTCTTATGATTCAGTATCCATTCAAGAAAGAATGAAAGGTTCTTATTTCAAAACGCATTGTTATTCAGATCTCTTAGTTTAAAACTGAGTAAAAAGTAAGGTCTCATTTTTAATTACTTCAGTGCTTGAAAACATTACTAAAGACTAGCTCTTTTACATGTTGACATTTCCAATTATGTAATGAAACATTTTTACTGAGGACTGTTTATCATTTGTTTTATAACTTATGTGCCCCATTTACAGAATTCAGTTTTCAACTTCATTGATTTGCATATATTTTCATAAGTTGAATAATTCCTCATGATCTGTAGTTTTGTTCCTTTTTTGCTAATTGCATAAAATATCAAATGCTGAGTTAAGCATTTGTAACTAAATCATTTTTTATTTAAATAGCATTGTAGTTTATAATTCAGTAACAATTATTTTTAATAAAAATTTAGTGTAATAGAATTACAAAATCAAAATGAAGAATATTAACAGAAGAATTATTTGATAATACAATAGTCCCCCACTTTTCACATGAGTATGCCCCAAGATGCCTCAGTGGATGCCTGAAACCATGGAGAGTACTAAACTCTATATATACTGTTTATTCTCCCTGTGCATATGTATCTATCATAAAGTTTAATTTATAAATTAAGCACAGTAAAAAAATTAACAATAACTAACAATAAAATAGAAATATTATACCAATATACTAAAGTTATATGAATGTGGTCTCTCTCATTTTCTCTCTGAAACTAATCTGATAACCAAGATAGCTACTAAATGATTAACAGGTTGTTCGTGTTTACAGAAGGGGTATGTTGGACGAAGGGTTGATTCACATCATGGTGGGATGGAGTGAGAAAGTGCAAGTTTTCATGATTGCTGAGAACAGTGTACAATTTAAAACATAAGTTGTTTATTTCTGGAATTTTTAATTTAATATTTTCAGACTAAGGTTGAGCACAGATCACTAAAAATGTAGAAACTGTGGATAAGAGGAGACTACCGTATCTAAAAACATTAACTTTTTGGTCTAAAATATTTATAGTCTCTAATAGGCACCACAATAAATAAAAATTTTAATTTTGTATTCATGATTTACTAAACCTTTTGTTATCTGGGCTATGAGGGCTATATATGAGGGCTATCAAGAAAGTATCCAGCCATGTAATATGAAATATAGAGGCATTTATGGTTGGATATTTTTCCAGAAATTCCTCATACTTGTGTTACAGTAATAATAGTTATTAAAATGACTTGTTCTCTTACTGTTCTCAGACTTCTACATGCATTTACTCCATTTCTTTATTTTCTCATCCATTTCCCAGAATTTAAAACTTTCCTGCAATCTTAAGGAATAAGGACCTTTACAAAATGGTTACATGTTTCCACTGCAAGTAAGAAAATTCTCAAATTCAGGGGAAGCTGGGATGACTCAGCAGGTTGAGCACTCGCTTTGCAGCCCCAGAGCCCGAGGATTGAATCCCAGCCCTGGCCCATGCAGACCCATATACTAAACTGGATTGTGCCCCCAGTTCAGTTCTTGCCCGGGCCTATGCAGGAGGCTCCCGGCCCAGTTCCTACCCTGTGCAGCCCCGCACCCACTTGTGGAATGAAACTATATGGAAAACTAATGTTGTCAACTATGGAGACTGCTCTGGATCCACCCCTTTCTCTCTGTCTCTGTCTGTCTCTTTCTGTCAAAAAAACAATAAAAATAAATCTTAAAAATACAATGTTCAAACTCAAAATTGCTTTTGCTATTAGACAAATTTTATCTCATATGAGAAATCCAAAATTACAGTGAGTTCAAGGTATAGTGCAACATATTTTCTTCTTTTTCTTCATAACTATACATGTTATCCAAATTGTCCAAGCTTCTTTAACTCTGAGTATCATTGCTTCCACAACAGTCGTAGTATATATATGCACTTTTGTGTCTCAGTGATTATTGCTGGAACTTTAAAATACTGAACATTCAAATATATACATCTCTTTATTTTGGAGGAATTATCAGATATAGATTTAAAGAAGGAGTCAACTACCTGTGGTTTTATGTAATTTTTAAAAGCAACTAGGATATTTTATTTTTTTAAAGACTAAATTGAAGATAATAATGGTTTATTATAATGAGTCTCCACCTCCTTGTAGAACTTATTTTATTGCTAAATAAAAGTTGATTAATAATTTTGATTTATTTTCTGATAATTTTAAATAAGTATTTAAGTTATGTTAAATTATTTTAATTTTTTTTAACAAATATTAAGCATTTAACTGTATGGATGGTTCTTTAAGTTGCTACCACTAGTTAGATTGATATTTAAGTAATTTTCAATATTATGAACAATGCTCCAGATAATACACATGTATGTGTGCAGGATTCTGATCTATATATTCTGGCAAGTGATACAACTGAGTCAAAGGGTAGAATTAATTTTTTTTTCTTAATGGATTTTGCCCAGTGGTTCTCAGTGAAGTTTATATTAATTACTTGCTAATATACAGCGGCCCCAACATTAAATGAATGAAATGTGCTACGGATACCGGTATCTGTTCTGATGAAAAGTGAAGAAAATATCAGAGTAGAATATTAATTTGTGTTTTTCCTTTAAGAAATTTTTATGTTGTCATTTCAATGTCTTTTTTGGTCTGTTCATATCCTTCACCAACTTCCTACTGTTTCTTTTTCTTTTTCTTATTTTTTTTCTTTTTGTTTTCTTATTAGTTCCTAAGAGTGTAGGGCGGTTTGTCCTGCTCCAAAGATATAAATTGCAAACCTTAATTTACAGTTTTTAGTAGTATATAAAAGTCTACAAATCACACTTGCATCACATATCATACACACACATCCTATTGTTTTGTAATGAAATATTTTGCGTAACACATAGGAAATTTATCTATTATAGGTTCTATAACTAGAAAGTTTACTCTTGCACCCTGGGTATAAGATACTGTATATTTACATTTTATTGAAACAATATATTTTGAGTTAATTATGGAATTTACTGCATTATATAACTTCATATCAAAATATATAATTTTATATAGATTTAATTTTTGTCCAAATGCCCACTCAATTGAAAGTTTATTGAATAATTCACGTTACACACTAATTTGGAGTGAAAACTTTATCATATACTGAAATACGACATGTATTTGGTTCTATGTCTGGACTTCTGTGTAACTATTTACAACACCACAATGTTTTAGAGACTGAAATTGAACTTTACCCTTTGTATATATTTCTATGAATTTTGATTTACCCTATAACTAAAGATATTTTCTGACTATTGCTGATTTTCTTTTCACAAAAACATAGAAAAACCTTGTCCAGGACAAAGGAAAAAAAAAACAAAACGCTTATAGGAATTAGATTAAAATTTCACTGAGAGTAAACTGATATCTTTATAAAACTGAAAATGGTATGCATTTTGTTTTCCTTGAGTTTATTTCTCTGACCTGTCCTAGAAGTGTATTTTTAAGTTTCCTTCACACTGACCTTAAGTATTCTTTTTTTTTTTTTCTAGTTAGTGTAGCATAGCAACAAAGAACATGTAATCAGAGTTAGAACGCCTGCTTCAAGTCTTATTTGTACCATATTCCAGCTATATAATCTTGGATTCAACTGTTTCTCTGAAGGAATTAGAACTAAGAATAAACATATGCCCTGAGGGAGGAAGGCACCTAGAGGGCTCCTTGCTTCTGCAAGTCTCCCCACTAATTTGCTAGGGTTGTGGCCTCTGGATTTGTTTGTCTCAGCAGTTCTCCAACTCTTCGACCAGATATTTTCTTGTTTGTTTTATTTTTCTACCTGTCTAATTGTGATTGCTTTTGCCTGTTGCAAGCTATTCATAAGAACTAAAGTTTGTTTCCTTTTAAGTATACTTTTAACATTGACTTATTTACAGTGGCCCTATATACAGAAAATTGTGATATCGTGCCCCAGCAATAATGATTACAGGATAGTCCTGTTCATCTTTTCTTTTACTTAAATTTCACTAGAAGGCTATAGTAGCAACCACTCTTAGCTTTGACTGAGATAATTTCAAATCAATGCACCTTTCACAAAATTTATTTAAAATAAATTAATTGATTTAGTACCTATTAACATAGGAGCCTTTGTAAGTACTTATATGAATGATGATTTCTGTATTTCTCAGAAGTGACTTT